>BKCP01013736.1:60210-80119 GCA_008636005.1 Striga asiatica | reverse complement strand
AAAAAACATGATCAGTGTATTAGTAAACAGTGTGTAGTTGAAAATGTCACAGGGTGGTTAGCTAGTGATTACGACACCTACCCACATCAGCCACGACTTCTGTTGGGCGGTTGAAAAGTTTAGAGTGGCGGAGCAGACGAATTTCGGAGGTTAATTTTACGATATTCAGTGGTTCCATTCCTGGATGAGGGATTCAAACTCGGCAAATAGCCGGGGATTATTACGCTGGCCAGGCAGCTCGATGATCCATTCAGGCAAAAAATCAAAAGAATCAAGAGGGGGGCGGACGAAGTAGAATTTGCTCTTCCAGTTATGTACTTTTGATTTTGGTTGGCTTAGGGAAGTGGGCGTTATGATGGGTAGATAAATAATAGGAGGTGCCGAGAGGCTTCGTCCAGAGGTAGTAAAAGCAGAGCGAGTCTGCCTGGCCTAGCTCGACACACCATAATGAAGCCTACCAGTATTATAATGGAGTTGGGCAAAAAATGGTTTATGGGTAACTAGTATAGTCTGCTAAGCTCTATGAGGTATCACGAAGGGCGAATCTCAGTCTGGCTGTCGCTTAGTCAAGGAAAAATGTATAAAAGCCCGGGGGTGGGTTAGTATAGGTATTGTTGGACCGAGGTATCTTCAGTTCCCAACCACGAGGAAGCTCGACCTCTTTTAAAATCTTTGCTATCCTATCAGTCGAATAGGAAGCGAGAATGCTTGGGCGTGCCAAGCTCACCGTGGAGATGACGCCCTTATATTGGCTGCTTGGGCCGAGGTGGGGGTAGCTCCACCTGTCGGCGCCGGTAAAGCTAGAGTCATCGACGGTTTTTCTACGGGTTCTGAGTTCGAAAGGGAGTGTGAGTTCGAATTAGTCGAAGGGAAGAGATGTTCTAAGTTATAGATGAGAATATGCGAGATTAAACCAATGGTTACGTGCATATACAAATAAAGACATATAGCGCTCTTGAGATAAGGAAGATGAGTGAGGATATATACCCATAAAATTGTTCGACATAGCTGCGAGGTTTGGAGATTTCCGGTTTTGCAGAAGCAGTTTGTCGGAGAGTAAGATGCGGTTTCCGGATGTTAAGTGCGGAGAGAATGATGAGAGATTGGTGAAGAAGAAATGTCGATAGAGTTGGTATTTATACAACGGGATTTTGTGTGGAAGAATTGGTATGGTCTGCCGATCATGGCCATCCATTCACAACAAAATCGATGGTGTAGTTCTTCGGCGTGTATAGGAGAGGGGATTTCAAAGGTCGGTTCATCACGACCCTTTGTTTAAAAGTGCATCAGCGGCCAGGATTAATAGCGTGTGCCAAAAGCTTTGGGAGGTAAGGCGGCTTATTTTCGAGAATCGAGGCCTGACGTATCATTGCTGGGTGATGAAGCGGTTATGATGACACGAGTTCATGTTATGAAACCACGCACTGTCAGTGAGGTGGTACAGTTTGAAAAATATGGTGAGCTCGTCAATGGTACTCGCCACTTGGGTATTTGCATTGTTGAAATAATTTCTTGGATGGCCTGAGCTCGTGTTGGCTCGTCCTCTAAATTAGGGGGTCTAGATGATGTGGCATAGTACCACAGCTCAGTGAGGTAGGTGATGGAACCGGGCTGGGAGATAGCGCTCAGTATGTACTCATGGACGTTGAGGGTCTGCGAACTAAGACGTGGCTGCTGTGGAAGTAAGCCCGATAAGGTGAACAGTGAGGTTGACCTGGGTATTCAGCTCGTCGTATACCTAGGGTCCTAGAGCCCTGATGCAGCTGGGCTGATGCGAGTTGGGTAGCTCTGAGAGAGGGATGATCTTGATAAGGTCAGCACATATTAGAAAAGGAATAAGTGTTTACATGGTGTAATGTGAGAACCCAGTTAGGGGCACGATCGAGGCTCTAGGCGCGGAGTTGGCCGAGCTGAGGGGTAGAGTGATGATCATGAGGGCGTGGCACTTCCGTGCACACTACGGGGATTTTTCCTGACCACAAGGAATTTGGGCTAATTGGGACTTTGGTATCTTGGATAAGATGCACGTTGCTAGAAGATGGACTCAGAAAGGACTCTAGTTGCAACAGGAGTCTTTCTAGGGCAGCCGCTTTCAAGTATAAAAAGGGAACAGGTTCATTTCTTTTACACAACACACACATTTACAAAAAGTACTCCTTGTCTTGTTACTTTGCTTTTCTCGCATATCCTACTGACTTGAGCGTCGGAGTGCCCGAACCAAGATTCCTCCCGGTGCGTTTTGCAGGTAATCGGCGATTGAGAAGGCGCAAGCCGGTTCGAGAGAAGCGGTCCAGCAGTTCGGGACAATTTAACGTATCACATATTTTATCAAAAGGCAAATTAATTTACATAAAGAAATATAAAAGAAAAAAATTGATACACTTCTAAAACTATATTATAAATGTAATGGTATATATTTGTTAAAATTATGCATTAACATACCTAATAGAACAAAGAAAGATTCTCTTTAAAAGTACCTAATACAAAAATACCTGATGGTGGTAGCTCTTCAAACAATAAATACTAGAAAACCTCAGGTTTTTTTGGCTTTTTATGGTGGTAGCTCTTCAAAACAATAAATACTAGAAAACCTCAGGTTTTTTGGCTTTTTTTAGAACAACAAAATAGAAAAAGTACACGTGTATAGACACTTACAGTGTATATAGATATTTGCCACTAGAGAGTTATTTATTTATGAACATGTAATTCTGTTCAGTACACGCAGAAGTCCATCTATTTAATCAACAACTCACTTCAACCATTGGACCTGAACAACTCTATTTTTCTTCAAACAAATTTCTATCGAATCCGAATGATAGGGTATGACAAATATTTGTCACTTTGGTTTTACTAATTGTGTCATTATACAATTTGTCACTTTGGTTTTGCTAATTGTGTAATTATACAATGATGTAGAACATGAATAAGAAAGGGAAACACGAGATACTCGCTCGATAAAACTCAAACAGATTTATTGAATAATTCATCAATCATCAATAAGCTACGAAGAGAGAGGAGTAATATATAGTCCTAGACCCTAAAACTCCTAACATGCTAGACAAGATAAATCCCAACAATAATTATTTTCCTAATCCTAAACAACATAAATAAGGAAATAGAATAACAATAAGAAGAAGGCAATAGTATAATTAATTAAGCAACGTAAATAATCAAATTAACGCCGGAAGTCGATCGTATTTATACAGAAAAGCCATTGCGAGCTCGTATCCATCATCCTCCCCCAGTTAAGAAGGATTAACCCTTGAATCTGGAACGAGCTTATCTCATCGAAGTCGTCGACATGCGAAAAGACCAACTGTGCCACGTGTAAAACGTCCGACGAATGCATATGAGAGGGCAAACTGAGATGGTAAGCATCCGGAGGGAGCTGATCAAGAGTCTCATAGGGGCCAATCCTACCGTTTGTTGTGAAAACAACCCACACAAAGTCGCCCACGTCAAACACCACAGAACGACCGTCCAATGAACCAAATACCTCCTCACATGCCTCGCGCGAGAAAGGAATAAAGTCATCGACGATGATGGCAAAGGAACCAAACAAGGGGCCAACGGATGTAAGACAAATTGGGTGCCCTCAAATATAAACCCATATGTGTTAAGGCGCCCATCATGCAACACGACGTGATTAAACTGCCAAGGACACCCTAATAAAATGTGCCAATCATCCGTAAGCACTACGTCGCACCACACCTTTTCCTTATAAGCTGCGCTGATAGAAAAAGACACCAACACACGACGATTAACAAAGACAACGTTGTCACATTGTATCCACGCGAGAGAATAAGGATTCGGATGAGGATCCCTGAAAAAACCAAGTTTTTCCACTGCCTCATTCAATATCACGTTTTCGCAGGCTCCCGAGTCAATCACAAAATGGTACACTCGTCTACCAATGGTGCACGTGGATTCAAACAGATGACAGCGCAAGTCCTCAGCCATGAGAGGCAAGTGGGGGGACAAAAGAGACTGACGAAAGACCAACACATGGCCTACGTCCCCCAAGACATGTACCACAGGAATCTTTACCTCTTTATCTAGAAATTGGAGGGCCCTTGTTATCGATCTACTCTGGCTCCTCAACAAGTAAAGCCTGTGACCCTCTAGCCTTAGGGCACTGTTCCTGTTGATGTCCCAGCTCGCTGCAGTTGAAGCAGCGTAGCGCGCTCGGCTGTCGATCGTCGCCCCCAGATGCGGGGCCAACCAGAATACCGTTAGAAGTCCCTCCAACACTCGGCTGAACATGTGGCGTCGACGTCGCGGTAGACGTACTCCCAGTAAGCTCCTTCGTAGACAACGCAAACGAGCCCCCACCTTCCGGGCCTACTACTGCTCGATCAACACCGCTCGCTGATGTGCATAAGAAACCAAATTTGGCATAAAAAGATTGAGCATGTCCCGAATCGGACCATGCAAACCCGCCACATATTGCGACACTAACTGAGCAGTGGTCTCACGGATGCCGCTTAATCCATGTCGTGATCTTCTTGCCTAGACGATGCCGCTTGCTTTTGAGTTGCATCCACAAAGTAGTCGCGCACCCGCGAAGTCTCGTCGCAACGAACGAGACACGCATATCATCTAGGACATCCTTAAATTCCAAAACGGACTAGATAGCTGCACACCAATCAAGAAACTCCGCAGCATCAAGCCCGCCCGAAAACTCAGGAATCTCGTCCCAAAATTCGAGGTCCCCATGCTTATCACTGCAGCCGACCACCTTGCGCATATAACATCACTGCGGCTCGCGGCCTCGGCCAACGAACTGGTCGATCCATTCGCGGTGGTGCTGATCACAGGTGCGAATTTTGGCCCGTCCCGCTGTTTCGACCTGTCGTGGCGCTGTTGCTTGTAGTATTGAAAGCCCGACCGGTCGCGCCGAGTAGCCTAGGTGCAGCGTTGCTGCTCCTCAGTGATGTCACCCCGGAGCCATTCACGATGTAAAAAGTTGTCAGCCGCGAAGCCCCAATTTCGGCGTTGTTGTTGTTTGCACTCCTCGAAGGCCAGCCCATTGCGGTCGTGTCTCCAAATGCAACACAGGTCATCGTCATCGTCGAGGCCTGATCCACCACGAAGAGAACCCCGATCGTATCACCCATGGCCGCGGTCAGCCAAGTCGCAATCGTCGCGTCGCCTGCCATGCCGTCCTGGGCGAAGAATCCTTCACCCGCGGCTCAGTGCTGGTGCCAATTGTCCTGCTGATGGTTCCAATATGCGAGCGGATTGACCACGAATATGGTCTCCTCGCCTTCATCATCGCCGACGGTGGTTGTGGCAATCGCTGGCGTGGCACCCTGCCATGACCACGTCCACCGCGAAACCCTCCATGCAAGCCCCGGTAACCGGCGTCACGGTTCTTATGCACTTCTTCCACCATGATATGCACAGCCAGACTAACTCCTCCATCCCCGTTGAAAGATTCGCAAATCCATCATCCATCCATTCGTTGTAATCGGTTGTTGATGGTGGCGTCGTGCTGGTCGCTTGTAGCGTCCCTTCGTTTCGACGGCATCACTGATCGTCGTTGGTCTCTGGATACCAACTGATGTAGAACGTTAATAAGAAAGGGAAACACAAGATACTCTCTCGATAAAACTCAAATAGATTTCTCCAATAATTCATCAATCACCGATCGACTACCAAGAGAGAGGATAATATATAGTCCTAGGCCCCTAAAATTCCTAACTTGCTAGACAAGATAAATCCCAACAATAATTATTTTCCTAATCCTAAATAACATAAATAAGGAAATAGAATAACAATAAGAAAAAGGCAATAATATAATTATTTAAACAATGTAAATAATCAAATTAACTTCGGAAGTCGATTGTATATGTCCAGAAAAATCATTGCGAGCTCGTCTCCATCGTATAATTTGTCACTTTGGTTTTTCTTCTAGCCTAATAAATATTTTTCATAAGTAAAGTACATGTCCAATTTATTCGCTCCCTCAGTAGTTTGGTAAATTTGCAGAGATCCTTTAGTACCAACACCACAGTAAAGTCATGGATGGACAATCATGAACATCTTTAGTTGAATTCAACCTTTCACTTGGCATAATATTCCACTAAACTACATAAAATCTTTTATCCCTTGTTTTTTTTCTCCATTTGTTCGTTGTTTTCTTGCATTGCGTGTTCACAATGTCCCTTCACTACACCAATATTTTTACTATAATAAAAACTTTTATATTTATCATTTTGTAGTTTATTTGTTTTCTATTCTTTTTATTCTCAACTAGTACGAATCTCGTGCGATGCACGGATAAGAAATATTTATTAATATTTGTAATTAAAAATTTTCATTAAATAATATTTATAAATTAAAAGCATGGAATCAATATTTAATACAATGTACCTATATTAATTTATTGAAAATATTATATAAAATTTAAATTATGTAAAATTACATAAAAATGTCAATTAGTGCACAGCACGCGCGTTGCATATAACTGATAATGAATTACATTATATTCATTTCAAAATATGTGTCATTCCAAAATTTGTATTCAGAAATTCAAATTAACTATAATGTGATTCCATAAAATAATTTTTTTGATAAAATTTTATCATATATTTAAAAACGTACGTGAATAGTAAGTATAAATATAAACTTATATTGTTTCATTAATATAAATGAATTTATTTTTGTATAAAATATCCAAATTGAAATATTTAAGTTGTTGAATAAAAACAAGTCATAAGATTTTTTATGCCAAAAAAAATCGACACTCTTATCATGCTAAAAGAAATGAACAGTGCATTTCACACAAAAAATATTTGAAATCTTGCAACAGAAAATTGATTAAATCGAGACCCACTAATTATACAAAAAAAAAAGAATTGACCAAAGTTTTTTCTATTAAAAAAAAATCGATACACGAACATTATATCAAAATATCAGTTTATAATATTTTGTCGGAGTTATGGTAATTTTATTATGTTAATTTCATATGAAAAATTAAAACCCACGTCTAAAAACAAATATATTAGCCTGCGCATTACAGAAAATAGTACACCGTATATTGATTAAGTTTTCAACAAATTTCCTAACAAAATAGTCATCAAATAACCTAAATAAATTTGCTCACTTTGTATCATAAATTGATTAATTTATTTCCTATAGAAACAACCATCAATACCTAAAATAAATTCGTCTACTTTATACTATATATTAATGAATTCACATGATTTGAGTAATTAAGGTATCTTAAAATATGGCTTAATTACTTCCTTAAATAATGAGCCGCAAGTTCCATAAGTGATCATTTTATATATACCATAAATTGTTAAATTAATTTTCTCAAAATAGTAAATAGATTTTTTTTGGGAGGAAATAGTTACTATATAAAAAATAATCAAACCTTTTGATATATATATATATATATATATATATATATATATATATATATAAAATAGTTACTATATAAAAAATAATCCAATGGGCCCACCTCTTAAAATGTGGACGTGAGACCCAATCTCAACCGTTGAATCTGCCTTTTAAATCTACGGTCAGCATCAGGTATATATAATTATAAACCTTCAGCTCGCGCGCACACAAAATCGGAAATAATATCTCAGATTTCCTCCTCAATCACGATTCTCTGCGATTTCTTTCTCAATCTCGATTTCCTTATCAATTTGAAGTTCGATTTCATCGTCTGATTAGGTTTAACTCTCGTTTTCTATAGGCAAACTCAACTGCTCGTCAAAAATATCCAGCGAAAAAAAAGTCGATTTCATCAAATTTATCTACAAATGTCGACGGGAGCAGCTTCAATGGAGATCGAAGCAACTCCAGTTGCGCCATTAATGGATGAAGGTATACTGACTTTAAATAAAATAGTTGTTGATGAATTCACCATGAATGAAAATCGAGTTATTCAATTAGAATCAATCACGTAAATATTGAAAAAATTGTTCGTGCTTATCTGCAATTTTGATTTTTGTAGAATCTCTGTTTTCTGGCAAGAATATTATATAATGCTGATGCAGTTGTTCAAATTATATAATGTTGCTGATAATGTTGAAAAAATTGTCCATGTTATTCTGGAATTTTGATTCATGATATAACTAACACCTAGCAGCACTAGATCACTAACCTAGCAGCAGTAGACAACTAACCTAGTAGAACAGAGTTCTAACCTAGCAAACACATAAAACGAACCTAGCAGCATGAGAGAAGTAACCTAGCAGCATGAGAGAAGTAACCTAGCAACTACATACAACTAACCTAGCAGCATCAGAGAACTATCCTAGCAAATAAATATATCTAACTTAGCAACTACAGACAATTGACCTAGGTGAGAGAAAGTAACCTAGCAGCATGAGAGAAGTAACCTAGCAAACACATAAAACGAACACAGCACCTACATACAACTAACCTAGCAGCATGAGAGAAGTAACCTAGCAGAATGAGAGAAGTAACCTAGCAGCATGAGACAACTAACCTAGCAGCATGAGTGAACTAACCTAGCAGCATCAGAGAACTATCCTAGCAAATAAATATAACTAACTTAGCAACTACAGACAATTGACCCAGCAACTAAAAGACAACAAACCTACCAACAAGAGACAACTAACCTAGCAACAAGAGACATATAAACTTGCAAATAGATATAACTATCCTAGCAGCAAACATACAACTAACATTGCAACACGATACAAAATAACCTTGCATTTGCAATTATTAAGGCTAATGTTTTTGTATGATATTTTGCAACAGGTATTACACATGATGGATGTCAATTTCAATCGGTGATATCACCAAATTCAACAAAGTACTGGATACCAATTGTCAAAGAAGATGTAAGACCAAAAGTTGGCATGCTCTTTGAGAATCTGGAAATTGGGATGCAATATTACAGAAACTATGGAGCAAATGGTGGATTTGATGTTCGTACTAGTACAAAAAAACGTTTTAGAAGTGGGATGGTGAGAAAACAATTCATAGATTGCAGCAAGGAAGGATTTAAACTACAATCCAGACCCAAAAATTCAACAGGAGTTCATCGAGAACGTGTTTCAAAAAGAATTGGTTGCATGGCTCGGGCAGTGTTTGAATACGATGATGGAAAAGGATACAAAATTACATATTTCGAAGAGAAACACAGCCACAGTTTCACATTGGAAGCACATTATTTGAATGCAAACAGGCAACTGAACTATGGCCATCAGAATTTTGTCCTTAATTGTGTAAAAGCCAACATCGGACCTGCTAAAACACACAGGTTATACAAGGAAATGGTTGGAGGATATGAAAATGTTGGTGCTCTGGCAATTGATTTCAACAACTTCAAAAGAGAACTTATGACTTACATGTCGGGGGCAGATGCACAACTCATCATTCAGAAATTTCTCAACAAGCAGGAAGTTTACCCAGACATTGCATTTGAATATGTTGTGGATGAAAATAATCAATTAAGCAGGATCTTTTGGGCTGACCAGATTTCAAGAAAAAATTACCTCATGTTTGGAGATGTTTCATTTGACGCAACCTACAACACTAACAGGTACGCAAACATTTCCCTTGTCTTGACTCTAATTTATATGTAATGTATGCTTTCTAGTAGCATGTGAGTTAAACTGACTTTGCAACTATATATGACTAACCTAGCAACGTATGATAACTAACCTAGCTATAGCAGAGAACTAACCTAGCATCATCTAACAACTAACCTAGCGACAACATAACTAACCTAGCAACAAAACACAGCTAACCTAGCAGCTACAGATAACTATCCCAGCAGCTACAGATAACTAACCTAGCAGAATAAGACAACTAACCTAGCAGCATACAACTAACATTGCAACGTGATAAAACTAACCTGGCAGAGTTATATAACTATCTTAGCAGGTACATATAACTAACCTAACAACAACAGACAACTAACCTAGCAGCTAGACATAACTAACCTAGCAACAATAGACAACTAACCTAGCAACAACAGACAACTGCTAGGATAGTTATATATCATAAACTTGCAAGTAATATACTACTTAACAATTTCATTTATTATTCTGATTTGCTTTCTATCTTTAAACAGGTACAAAATGGTGTTTGTACCATTTACAGGAATTGACAACCATAAAAAGTGTGTCACATTTGGAGCTGGATTGATGGTTAAAGAGGATGTGGAATCATACATTTGGTTATTGGAAAATTTTTTGAGAGCTATGGGAAATGAACCATATTACATTATTACTGACCAAGATCCTGCTATGAAGAATGCAATTCAGGCGACTTTCAAACAGGCAAGACATCGTTTGTGCATGTGGCATATCATGGAAAAGGTAAATGTAAAGGTTGGTCCTACATTAGCCAAGGATAATAACTTCATCAAAAAGTTGAATGAAATTGTGTGGGATATTTACATAAATCCTGATGAATTTGAAGAAAAGTGGAGAAGATTGATGAATGATTTTGCCTTAACAGAGAATCAGTGGTTTAACAATCTATTTCAGATTAGAAAGTCGTGGATACCAGCATACTTTAAGGATGTCAAAATGGGTGGCCTACTGAAAACAACTTCTAGGTCTGAGAGTGTTAATAGTTGGTTCGGAAGCTACATATCTCCTCAAGCAAGCTTAGTTGAGTTTTTTATGCATTTTGAAAGTGCAATGGATTCACAAAGGCATGTTATAAGGAAGCTGAATCATGAATGTGTGACAGCACCTCCTGAGTGCAAGACACCGTTACAAATTGAAAAACATGCTGCAAAAGTTTACACAAAAACAGTGTTTTCAGAGGTGCAAATGGAGATTGAAGCAGCATGTTTCAGATGTGTGCCTGTGCATATTGAAAAGGAGCATGAAACAACCAGATATAAGGTTGTAGAAGTTGGTCGAGATGGTATTGACTTCATTCTTAATAAGTGCGGGGATTGGGTAGATTGCAGCTGCAAAAAGTTTCAACAGTTTGGATTGTTATGTCGTCACGCAATAATGCTAATCAAGGATTTAGAAAAGATACCAGAGAAATACCTCCTCAACCGTTGGCTTAAGGTTGCTTCTTCTGGACATGGTATTGATAATGCAAGATTAAATCCACTTGATGGCAAAAATCAGAGAAATGCATATCTAAACAATCTATGGTCTGATTTTTATTGTTGTATAAGTCTTGCTGAAGGTAATGATGATAAATTGGAACGATTATCGAGGATTATAAATGAAGAAAAGAACCATTTGTTGGGTGCACATCAAGTTTCAAGTTCAATACTAAATAAAGGAGCTGTGATACAAGAGTTCTGTGGATCTGTTTCAAATCTCGAGGTTGATATCCTGCCACCACAGCAAGCAAAAAATAAGGGGAGCTGAAGCAGCACAAAAAGCCGATTGTTGTCACAGCGAGAAAAATCTATCAAAGAAAGTCAAAAGTTGAAAAGACGTTGTGGAAAATGTGGAGAAGTGGGAAATCATAATAGTAGAACTTGTAATAAGACCAGTGACATTTCTGCTTTTAATAAATAGAAATTTGATGTGTTGTTATTGCATAGTATTATTTCAGAAAACATAGCATATACATAGAACTAACCTTGCAACGAAATTGAACTAACCTAGCAGCTTTAAACAATTAGCCTAGCAGCAGAAAAAAACTAACCTAGCAGCATTACAAAAAATAACCTAGCAGCATTAGACAATAATCTTCAACTATAAAAAACTAACCTAGCATCATTAGGCAACTAACCTAGCAACAAATACACAACTAACCTAGCGGGAAGAAAGAATTAACCTAGCAAAAAAAAAGCAACTAACCTAGCAACAGGAAAGTAATAACCAAGCAACTTACAACAACTAACCTAGCAGCATAGAATAAATAAACTAGCAACAACATACAGTAAGATGCTCTCACCTCTCTCTAGCTTTCTCTCCCTAACAATTCCTACCCCTTTTTCGACAGCAACCACCACCATCTCCAGCCTTCCTCAGCCACCAAGCCCGCCGCGCCACAACCACCGGCCGCCGCTGCCGGCGGCCCCTCCCCGGCCTCCGGGTTTTTTTCCTTGTTATTTTCATTTTATTTGCCTCTCCCAATACCAGTAATGGCCACACCTCCGGTTTCATCGTCATCTCTCCCCCATTCCCCGTCTAACCCCACGCCAGATCTCCTCAATCATTTTTCAGCTCCAGATCTCCAAATAGCATTCATCGAATTTTTGCGTAGTTATCCTCGGTTAGAAGAGGGAGAAATACAAACCTCTGTTAACGAGGGTCCCGTCACCGGCGATTTGGAGCTTTATCGCGAAAAACACAAAGGGGAAATCTCACCCTCATCAATCGAAAAACTGTGTGGCCCCGTCACCGAAACTGAAACTTCTAATCTCCGACAGGGAGATATCCGATGTCCGTTTAAGTTTGGGTCATTGACGTCGGAAGTTGCACAGGTCATCCCTACATCATCTGCTAAAGTCGGCTCCTCACCCACAGGAAACCCTCAGCTGCTTGTTGACGTGGCCCAAATCACGGGACTTCACGAGGTAAATCCCATCTCTAATAAATCTGCCACCAATATTATTTCCAGGCCCAATTCTCCTGAGCCCAAATCTTCCGACCCAACCTCACTTAACACCCTTACCCATGTTACACATAAATCCAATACAGGCCCACAGAACATCTCTCTCCAGCCCGTTTCTCATTCATCTCTCCCCCCTCAGTTGCTATTTTCCCCCTTCTTGGGCCTACCCGTCCAAGCCCACGACACACCTCAACGGCCCACAAACCTGCCTCAAACCACATCAAACCAGCCCACCAACCTTCCTCAACAGACAGCTATTTCTGGAGCAGCGCCAAACCAAACTAGCTCACAACCCGTCACCCAACATCTCGCTGCTGCAGCCAGCACACAACCGGCCGCCGCCGACCACCTGGCCTTCGCCGGCGCCGGCGCCGCCACGGTCACCGGCAGACCTCAGCCGGTCGGCAGTCCATCAGGGGGTGTTCCGGAAGTGAGTTTTGCGGCCGGAATTCTCGAACCTCGACCAAATTCATCTTCTCCGGTAAATCAAATAGCCGGGAAAATCATTTATGAAGCCGGAAACTCTAAAGCGGCCCTTTTATATGTTCGGGAAGACAGTGTGGTTGTCACGCACCCGAGCAAGACGACCGCGGCTCATCCTACCGAACCTCCCACGAACGGGACACCGCCAACGGGTCCACCCAAGGCTAACCCCGTCGCAACCGGGCCCCCTCCGAACACCTCCTCTGGCCCGCTTTCTTTCCGGGAGGCTATTACCGGGAGACGAGATGGCAGCACGGGCGGCCCGCGGCCGACACCCAAGGACTTTACCTTTGACGGGGGATACGAGCATGCCTGCGGGACCATTATTCGCTCGGAGGGAAACAAGGTGAAGGCCCGATACACTGAAGCCGAATCTGTCGCTCTTGCAGGTAAGTTCGCTAACACTCTGGTCTTTAAGTTTTCATATGCTATCCCCGCTTTTCGAGATATATCTGCTGGGTTAGGAAAACTGGGTTTTAAGGGTAGAGTGTCGTCGAAGTGGTATAACTTCAACCACCTTCTAGTCTCGTTCCACCTCCCCGAGGACTATAACGAGGTCTGGCTTAAGACCTCCATTCATTTATGTGGTTGCCCAGCTAGGGTGTTAAAATATTATGCCGGGTTTAACCCGAAGACGGAGGCGCCGGTCGTCCCCGTGTGGTGCCGCCTTCCCGGCCTCCCACCCCATCTTTACGACCGTGCTGCCATCACTACACTAGCTAAGTGTATTGGGCAGCCGATTCGTATCGACGGCCCAACGGCCCTTCAGACGAGGGCTAACGTGGCGCGATTTTGCGTCGAGATAGATCTGAGAGATGAGCTCGTTCATGAGATTGAGATTGAACAGGGCTCGGAGTCTCTTATTCAGCGGGTGATCTATGAGAAGATCCCCGCGTTCTGTACCTCGTGCTATCATGTGGGTCATATCGCGGCCGATTGCTACATCAGTGGCAATAAGCCACGGCCGCCCTCCCGCAGTGCCATCGTGCGACCCAGCAGGGAACCTCCACCAGCCGGAGGGACCTGAGGGGAAAGGGCAAAAGCCCTCTCCGAGGCAGTCTGTCCACCCATTCGACTCACAGGCCACGAGTACATACCGAGGCAGACAGACCTCGAGGACCAGAGCCACGCAGCACACGAGACGGCGGACGATCTCCCCTGCTATTGGACCCTTCCGCCGCACGACACGACGGACGATCTCCCATTCTTTAGGTGGCCCGAATCAGCCTCGCCATAGGCGGACTACGTCCGGTGGCTCTTGCGACCGTTGATATGTCCATCACATCCATTACTTGGAATGGCCGTGGCCTGGCGAACAGGGCTACTCTTTCTCACCTTCATTCTCTCATTCGTGACCACAGAGTCGATTTTGTTGGCTTTATTGAGCCGATGATTCGCACTCCTTCTTTTGACTACTACTCGCGTCGTCTGAGCTTCCACTCGGGCGTGGGTAATATTTCGCACAAGATCTGGTTTTTCCACTCGCGTGACTACACTTGTCGGGTCCTCCGCGACACCGATCAGGTGCTTCACGTAGAGATTTCCGCTGACCACCTCCCGGAGCCCATCTTTCACACCTTGGTTTATGCCAAGTGTACTAGGGTCGGGCGATATGACCATTGGGACACCCTGCGTGAGATTGTCGAGAGTATGGAGGGATTGCCATGGATGGTTAGTGGCGATTTCAACATCTTTCTGCATCCCGATGAGCGTGAAGGTGGCCGCACGGACCGGTCACGGAAGATGTGGGATTTTGCCCAGGCGGTGGCGGACTGCGAGTTAATTGATGCTGGATGTGATGGTGAGCCTTTCACGTGGGTGAGGGACAGACTCAAAGAGAGGTTAGACCGTGCCTTAGTTTCTGAGGCGTGGTCGAAGGTGTTTGCGGTTACGACCGTCACACACCTTACTCGATTCGGGTCCGACCATTCACCCCTTCTCATCCGGTGCCGATTTTCGAGCAACCGCCGCCGCCCTTCGTTTAGGTTCCAGAACATGTGGGTTCGCCACCACTCCTTCCACGACACTGTCAGGGATTCCTGGCTTCAGCCGACTGGGCTCTTCGGGATGCGCAATCTCGAGGCGAAGCTCGGTAGACTGCAGCGTCGGTTGAGACAGTAAAACTGGGATGTTTTTGGAAACCTTCACCAGCGCCTTGCTGCGGCTCAGAGTGCGCATGCGACGGCTGAACGGGCTTATGACCTGGACCCCACTTCGGAGAATAGGACTGCCATGCACCGCTGCCACGCTGAGTACCAGCTCCGACTCCTCATGGAAGAGGACTTCTGGAAGCAGAAGGCGGCCGTTCGCTGGGTGGCCGAGGGCGAGCGGAACACTAGGTTTTTCCAGGGCTACGTTAGGCAGAAGCGTGCTAAGTCAAACATCCATAGTATCGAGGCTGATGGGTCATCCTTGACCCAGGAGGCTCAGATTCGGGAGTCGGCTGTTGCTCACTTCCAGACCCTCTTCACCTCTGACAGAGGGTCCCTCGTGGCCCCGACCGCTTCTTTTTTCCCCACCATCCCTCCTTCGGTCGATCTCATTGGCCTCTGTGAGCTCCCGAGCAGGGAGGAGGTTAGGGATGCTGTATTCGGGATTGATCCCAACAGCGTTTCTGGCCCGGATGGTTTCTCCTCCCTCTTCTATCAGGTCTGCTGGGATCTTGTCGAGACTGACGTCGAGGAGGCGATGTTGGATTTTTTCTCCGGCCACCGGTTGCCGGATTCCTTCATGTCTACCTCTGTCGTCTTGATCCCCAAACGACCCAACCCGAGCTCTTGGTCCGATTACAGGCCCATCAGCCTGTGTAACGTGACCAACAAGCTCATTTCGAAGATTCTTAACGGCCGTCTTTCCCCTCTTCTCCCCTCCCTCATCTCTCCGAACCAGAGTGGATTCGTCAAGGATCGGGTCATTAGTGATAACATCCTTCTGGCCCAGGAGATGATCCACGACATCTCCCGAGCGGACTGGAAGCGGGCTCCGAATATCGCGCTGAAGCTAGACATGGCTAAGGCGTATGATAGGGTTGAGTGGCCGTTTCTTAGGGAGGCGTTGGCTAGGATGGGATTCCCTGAGCGGTGGATCAGCTTTATGGAGGCGTGTGTGGAGCATTGCACGTTCTCGGTCCTGATTAATGGCAGCCCCACCGATTTCTTTCCCTCCTCTAGAGACCTTAGACAGGGCGACCCCCTTTCCCTTTCCCTCTTCGTTCTTGCGGCGGACTACCTCTCCCGCTGCCTTGACGGCTTCATCCGCGACTCTCCCCATATGACCTATAGCACCCGTGGCTATGGTCCTACCATCTCTCACCTCTCTTATGCGGATGACATCATTATCTTCACCCGGGCGGATGATGATGGACTGGTCGAGCTTATGTGCCTTTTGGAGCACTATGGATTGGTCACCGGTCAGCTGGTCAGTGTGCAGAAGAGCACCTTCATCCTTTCATCTGCCACCGTGGACAGGTGGGCTCAGCGAGTCCTCGACCCCCCTAGGTCTACTCTTGACGAGATTGACCAGATTATGGCTCGATATTTCTGGGGTTATGAGGACGGGTCTGGGAGGGGGAGACGTACTCACTGGGTGAGTTGAGACTCTATCTGCCGCCCCCTCCCCGAGGGTGGCCTTGGCATCCGCCGCCTCAGGGACATGGTTACAGCTTTCTCATACAAGCTGTGGTGGGGCTTCAGGGAAGGAAAGTCGCTATGGGCCCAGTACCTTCGCGGCAAGTACTGCCCTAGACGTGCCAATCACCCTTGTTGGGTCACGGCTGTTGATCATGATAGCAGACAGTGGCGGTGCCTCACTAGGGTCGGGAGGCGAGCCCAGGATCACATCTTTTGGGTTTTGGGCGGGGGCGATGTCAGTGTTTGGGATGAGTGGTGGGTTGGTGATAGGCCGTTGTCTAGGGATAGGCAGGTGTCGCATTCCCCCTACCTGCTCGTGAGCGACCTATGGACGGACGGGTCGTGGGATAGGGGGAAGCTTGATAGGGAGTTGGGGGCTGGTGCGGGTTTTAGCGAGCAGTTATTAGATCAGATCCAGCAGATCCCAATCTCGGGGGACGGTTCAGATAGCATGAGGTGGAGACTTACATCATCAGGTGTGTTTTCTACTACCTCGGCTTGGCAGCAGATAAGGCTGAGGGATCGGCCTAATCTCCTCTTCGGGGCTATCTGGAGTGACCTTTTCACGCCTACTATTTCGGTGTTCCTTTGGCGCCTCCTCTTGCGCCGGATACCCGTCGATACTGTGCTACACGCGAGAGGGATCTCCTTCCCCTCTCGGTGTGTGTGTTGTTCTGAGACTGGACGCCATGAGACTGAGACCTTTACCCACCTTTTTCTAGAGAGTGAGATTGTGAGGAGAGTGTGGGAGCATTTTGCCACTTGGACTCATATATCCCTACCCACCACATACAGTTTTTTTGAGCTCCTGAGTTTTTTCTCACAGAGCACACACCTTAGACACGTGGGCTTCCTCATTTCTTGTCTGATCCTTTGGTTCACCTGGACAGAAAGGAATAGTGCGAAGCATAGGGATATTACTTTTATGTTTTCTCACATTATTTTGCAGGTAGAGAGATACATCTCACTCCTCACCGCATTGGGCAGGCTCACGGCCCAAGACTGGACAGGCTGCACGCCACCGCATCGCTACATGGTGGCCCCACCACCACTTGTTCGGCCCCCACGGGCCAGATCTGTTGTTTGGCTTCGACCTGACTCTCCGTGGGTCAAGCTGAACACTGATGGCTCCTTTGATCGCCACACTGGACTTGTCGGAGGAGGAGGCTTGATTCGGGACCATAGCGGCGCCCTCATCACCGCCTTCCACGCGTCCATTCAGGCCTCCTCGAGCTACGATGCAGAGATTCAGGCACTACAGATTGGCCTTCAGATTGCTGTCCACCTCTCTAGTCATATATGGATCGAGCTGGATGCTGTGGCTGTCGCCACCGTCCTGACTTCGGGCCATCAGGGATCGTGGCAGATTCAGCACCCGCTTCTGCGCATTAGAGATCTACTTCAGTCAGACCACCACAGGATCAGGCACATTTTCCGTGAGGGGAACAGACCGGCCGATTACCTGGCCAGCCTTGGCGCCACCATACCAGACACACATACATTCCAGACCGACACTGCTCCACTCCGCCTTCGCACACTTGTACGGATGGACCAGCTTGGATATCCAGCTTTCCGCTTTCGGTAGCTTAGGATTTCTGTTTTCTTTAGTATAGACATACCTGTCGGGCATCTGTTAGCCCGAAGATCGACTTGGTATTGTAGTTTTTGTTTCTTTTTGTTTTTCGGTTTTTCTTTTTTGCGTTTTCTTTTGTTTTTGATCTTGATTAGTGAGACTCTGTAAACTTTTGTATCTTGCTCGTTGATATTTGGGCTCCCGGAATAAAAAAACTAGCAACAACATACAACTAACCTAGCAGCATTAGACAACTAACCTTGCAACAAAAAGCAAATAAACTAGCAGCATGTAAGTAATAACCTAGCAACTTATGATATCTAACGTACCAGCAAGTAATATATAAACTAGCAATAAAAAGCAACTACCCTAACGGCGTTAGACAACTAACCTAGCATCAACAGACAACTAACCTAGCAAAATCATACAACTAACCTAGCCACAATATTTAAGTCTTACGAAAAAGTCGTGTATTAATATGGGTAGTTATGGGTCAATAAAGGCAGACTTCATATAAAGTGGACAAAAATTAGGGTTACACTTCATTGTCAAAGGATAATACTTTTCTGCCGCTCAACCAAAGAAGACATCGCAAAGTTGAAGGTGAAAATCTCTGTTAATTTTCTCTTAATCCTCACTATGTTCTATGTATTAACTATTGCATAATATGATTTATTATATATGCTTCTTTTTATATTAATTTTCTATTGCATAAGGTGATTTATTATATGATGTATTAACAGAATATGGATCTCATGAACGACAACAACGAATACTTACTGCCATTTTTCTATAAGACTGTTTTGACCAAGGTTCTCCACACTATGGTAAAGTTCTTTGTTTTAATTATTCTTTTAATAGTGCACTGTTACATATAAAATCAAGTTTTAACAGAAAAAAGAAAATATGTTGTGATTTTCCAGCCCTTTCCGCCACCCACTCACGACTATTTCCGTGATGAGGATCTGTCCCAGAGATGCATTATACATACAATAGAAGGACGCACATATGAGACTGTGATAAAAAGGGTTGATGGCTGCCCAACAATTATAGACAGTTGGCGCGAGTACATTGTTACAGAGGACGTTGAATATGGTTCCTTATTGCTCTTCAGACCAACCAGCAACTTAGACTATGAAATTAAAATCCTTGAGCGCAACAATTGCAGTCGGCCGCCACAATATAATTTCAATGTCAAGATTAAGCCCACACACGTTGAACGTTTCCGTTTGGTAAGTTTAATAAATTTCATCTGTCAGCATAATTAACTTGTTTGTATTTAAATACATATAATACATACAAATTACTTTATTCTTGCAGCCCATACCAATGCCTTTCTGGAGGGAACATATCAGAGGAAAATTTTCTCACTACCAACGCTGTAACGCCCCGCTCTAACTTAATTATCAGAGTGCGTTTACAAGACATATTTTAAAATAGTTCGAGAAAATGATTCGGAGCGTTACTAAAACATCTATTTTTTTCTTTTAGAAACCCGTTATGACCGTTTAAAAATTTACAACAAAAACGGATTTACATAATATACAATCCGACTATAAAATCGGATCAAAAGTCAAAGTTCGACAAACAGTGAAATCAGCGGAAAGTAGCGTGGCAAAATATACAACAAAAACATTTAACTTCGATCCACCCGTCAACTTCACAGCTCCGGACCGACTTCATGACCTGAAAA
>BKCP01013736.1:32934-48621 GCA_008636005.1 Striga asiatica | reverse complement strand
GNTTATGGTCCTCGACCCCCCTAGGTCTACTCTTGACGAGCTTGACCAGATTATGGCTCGTTATTTCTGGGGGTACGAGGACGGGTCTGGGAGGGGGAGACGTACTCACTGGGTGAGTTGGGATTCTATCTGTCGCCCCCTCCCCGAGGGTGGCCTTGGCATCCGCCGCCTCAGGGACATAGTTACAGCTTTCTCATACAAGCTGTGGTGGCGCTTCAGGGAAGGAAAGTCGCTTTGGGCTCAGTACCTTCGCGGCAAGTACTGCACTAGACGTGCCAACCACCCTTGTTGGGTCAAGGCTGTTGATCATGATAGCAGACAGTGG
Source organism: Striga asiatica (assembly GCA_008636005.1). Taxonomy (NCBI): domain Eukaryota; kingdom Viridiplantae; phylum Streptophyta; class Magnoliopsida; order Lamiales; family Orobanchaceae; genus Striga; species Striga asiatica. The sequence continues at coordinate 48,296 of BKCP01013736.1, read as the reverse complement.
CGGCGCCTCACTAGGGTCAGGAGGCGAGCTCAGGATCACATCTTTTGGGTTTTGGGCGGGGGCGATGTCAGTGTCTGGGATGAGTGGTGGGTAGGTGATAGGCCGTTGTCTAGGGATAGACAGGTGTCGCATTCCCCCTACCTGCTCGTGAGCGACCTCTGGACGGACGGGTCGTGGGATAGGGGGAAGCTTGATAGGGAGTTGGGGGCTGGTGTGGGTTTTAGCGAGCAGTTATTAGATCAGATCCAGCAGATCCCTATCTCGGGGGACGATTCAGATAGCATGAGGTGGAGACTTACATCATCAGGTGTGTTTTCTACTACCTCGGCTTGGGAGCAGATAAGGCTGAGGGATCGGCCTAATCTCCTTTTCGGGGCTATCTGGAGTGACCTTTTTACGCCTACTATTTCGGTATTCCTTTGGTGCCTTCTCTTGCGCCGGATACCCGTCGATATTGTGCTACACGCGAGGGGGATCTCCTTCCCCTCTCGGTGTGTGTGTTGTTCTGAGACTGGACGTCATGAGACCGAGACCTTTACCCACCTTTTTCTAGAGAGCGAGATTGTGAGGAGAGTGTGGGAGCATTTTGCCACTTGGACTCATATATCCCTACCCACCACATATAGTTTTTTTGAGCTCCTGAGTTTTTTCTCACAGAGCACACACCTTAGACACGTGGACTTCCTCATTCCTTGTCTGATCCTTTGGTTCACCTGGACAGAAAGGAATAGTGCGAAGCATAGGGATATTACTTTATGTTTTCTCACATTGTTTTGCAGGTTGAGAGACACATTTCACTCCTCATCTCTTTGGGCAGGCTCACGGCCCGAGACTGGACAGGCTGCACGCCACCGCATCGCTACATGGTGGCCACACCACTGCCTGTTCGGACTCCTCGGGCCAGAGCTGTTGTTTGGCTTCGACCTGACTCTCCGTGGGTCAAGCTGAACACTGATGGCTCCTTCGATCGCCACACTGGAGTTGCCGGAGGAGGAGGCTTGATTCGGGACCATAGCGGCGCCCTCATCACCGCCTTTAACGCGTCCATTCAGGCCTCCTCGAGCTACGATGCAGAGATTCAGGCACTACAGATTGGCCTTCAGATAGCTACCCACATCTCTAGTCATATATGGATCGAGCTGGATGCTGCGGCTGTTACCACCCTCCTGACCTTGGGCCATCAGGGCTCGTGGCAGATTCAGCACCCGCTTATGCGCATTAGAGATCTACTTCGGTCAGTCCATCACAGGATTACGCATATTTTCCGTGAGGGGAACAGACCGGCTGACTACCTTGCCAGCCTTGGTGCCACCATACCCGATACACATACGTTCCAGACAGACACTGCTCCACTCCGCCTTCGCACGCTTGTTCGGATGGACCAGCTTGGATATCTATCTTTCCGCTTTCAGTAGATTAGGTTTTATTGTCATTTGATTACATGCTCATATTCATTTTCAGTTTCGGGCACCTGTTAGCCCGTAGACAGACTATGTATTTTATTTTTATTTGTTTTGCTTGTGAGACCTTGTAGACTGTTGATATTTTTGGCCCCCGTTTTGGGGTCTTAAGATTGAACTAACCTAGCAACAACAAAAAACAAACCCTGCAACATGCTAGAGCTAACATTAAATCGTCAGACAACTAACTTAGCATAGACAACAAGAAATACATAAACTAGCAACATCAGACAACTAACTTTGCAACAACACACAACTAACCTAGCGGGATGAAAGAAATAACCTAGCAAAAAGATGTAGTGAGTGTGATCTGTTGTGTCTTTTGTTCTCTGATCTGATGGAAATGTTATTTAAAAACTTATTTGCTGTTGGTCTGATGGAACTAACCTAGCAAGAAGATAGAACTAACCTAGCAACAACAAAACACAACCGCTGCAACATCAGACAACTAACCTAGCAGCAATAAACAACTAAACTAGCAGCTAGAGACAACTAACCTAGCAGCAATAAACAACTAAACTAGCACCTACAGACAACTAACCTAGCAACAATAAACAACTAAAACTAGCACCTAAAGAAGTAACCTAACAACTAAAACTTTGCAACAACACAGAACTAACCTAGCGGGATTAAAGAAATAACCTAGCAACTTCAGACTACAAACTTGGCATTTATAGACAACTAACATAGCATCAATAGACAACTAACCTAGCGGAATGAAAGAACTAACCTTGTAGCTTCAGACAACTAACCTAGCAACATAATACAACTAACCCAGCAACAAACTAAACTAACTCAACTACTCAACATTTAAACTACTCAACATAAGACAACTAACCCTAGCAACATCGGACAACTACCCTAGCAACAAGAGAAAACTAATCTAGCAACAAGAGACAACTAACCTAGCAGTAGCAGGCAACTAACATAGCAACATCGGACAACTACCCTAGCAACAAGAGACAACTAACCTAGCAACATCGGACAACTACCCTAGCAACAAGAGAAAACTAACCTAGCAACAGGAGACAACTAACCTAGCAACAAGAGACAACTAACCTAGCAATATTTATATCATATGAAAAGTTGAGTATTTAAGTCGGGTAGTTATTGCTCAGTAATGGCAGACTTCATATAAAGTGGACAAAAATTAGGGTTACACTGCATTGTCAAAGGCTAAAATACTTTTGTGCCGTCCTGCCTACGAAGACTACATCACAAAGCTGAAGGTGAAAATCTCTTACAATTTCTGTGTATTAAAATCTTTATAATAAGAATTATAATCTCCGTTAATTTTCTCTTAATCCTCACCATGTTCTATGTACTAACTATTGCACAACATGTTTCATAACCTCTTTCTCTCTGAAATATTGGACTACAGAATATGGGTCACCCGACTATGGATGAGATGAATGACGATAACGAATACTCACTGCCATGGTTCTATAACCGTGTTGTGCCAAGGGTTCTCCACTATATGGTAAAGTTTTTTGTTTTAATTCTTCTTTTAATAATGCACTGTTACATATAAAAAGCACACTTCAACTGAAAAAAGAATATATGTTGTGATGCTCCAGCCCTTTCCACCATCAACGCACTACTATTTCCCTGACGAGGATCTGTCCCGGAGATGCATTATACATACATTAGAAGAACGCACGTACGAGACTGTGATAAAAAGGATTGATGGCTGCCCAACAATTGTAGATGGTTGGCGTCAGTACATTGTTACAGAGGACGTTGAACTTGGTTTCTTATTGACCTTCAGACCAACCAGCAACTTAGACTATGAAATTAGAATCATTGACCGCGACGATTGTAGTCGGCTGCCACAACATACTTTCAATGTCAAGATTAAGCCCACACATGTTGAACATGTCCGTTTGGTAAGTTTAATAAATTTCATCTGGCTGCATAATTAACTTGCTTGTATTTAAATACGTATAATACATATAAATTACTTTATTCTTGTAGCCCATACCAGCGACTTTCTGGAGGGAACATATCGAAGGCCAATTTTATCACTACCACCGCGCACGTATCCAAGTAGGAGGGAGAGTTTACAGGGTAAACATCGCTCAGGGAGATGATGGAAGGAAAATTATGCAGAATGCCAACGCTCGACAATTGTTTGCAGAAAATGCAATCTTAGAAGGGGCAACCTGGACTTTCTTCCTTGTGCAAGATGACGTAGACATAATCAAATTTAGAATTAAGATGTAGTGAGTGTGATCGTTGTGTCTGATGGAAGTGTCTTTTGTTGTGATCTGATGGAAGAAAACTTGTTTACTGTCTTTTGAACGATGGTCTTATGAAACTGTTTTGTTATAAATCTTATTTGATGCATTTTTAGTTATTATTTAATATCTTTTGATATCTTTTGATCTTTTTGATAGAAGTGTTTGTTATTTTTTCTAACCTAGTAACTAGGTATATCTAACATAGCATTACGATATATCTAACCTAGGAAATGATAGAACTAACCTAGCAATAACAAAAACTATCAATGCAACATGCTAGAACTAACCTTGCAGCTTCTGACAACAAACCTGGCAACTACAGACAACTAACCTAGCAACAATAGACAACTATCCTAGCGGAATGAAAGAAATAACGTTGCTAGGTTAGTTGTCTGATTCTGCTAGGTTACCTCTTTCTTGTTGCTAGGTTAGTTAACTTTAGGTGCTAGTTTAGTTGTTTATTGTTGCATAGCTAGTTATCAGTAGGTGCTAGTTTAGTTGTTTATTGTTGCTAGGTTAGTTATCTGTAGCTGCTAGGTTAGTTGTTTATATTTGCTACCAACATAAGACAACTAACCTAGCAACATAAGACAACTAACCTTGCAGGTTCAGACAACTAACCCAGCAGCTTGAAAGAACTAACCTAGCAACTGGTGTACAACTAAGCTATCAACTGCATAGATAACTAACATAGCAACTGGTTAAAACAAACCTTGCAACTAAAATTATCTAACCCAGCAACTACAGACAAGTATGCTTGCAACAACAGATAAATAACCTAGTGCACTAGATAGAGCTAAACTAGCAACATTGAAACTACTGGACTAACTTTGCAACTTTAAGCAACTAAACTAGCAACTACAGAATATTAACCTTGCAATTCCTTGCATAAAAAATAAAACTAATATTGCATCAAAAAATAATATTTACATCAAAAAAATATACAACTCCAAAAAAAAAAATAAAAAAAAAACATTGTTACTGAAATCAAACTACAAGTCAATTGTCTTTGAAATGGACATTCTTCACCCTTTTGGCAGGTTTCTTCTTTCCTCCAAACACATCTGCCTTCTTATCGTTTTCTGATTTCAGCTCATTGAATTCATTTAGGACAATTTCCGAGCAGTATTTAATACGCATTTGTTTCAACTGCTCAGGATTATCCTTTAGAAGACCAGAGTTCCAATTTTTAATGCCAGCTCCAAAATATGTTTCCATGTGGCGCATGACGAACACTCCACAGTCTACTTTATTCTTGTCATCTCTCCATGGCAAATCAAGTCTGACTGGCTTCAATTTGGAAACAAGTGATCCACATTCGAGCATTCCTTGGGATTTCAAATATTCAACAAGTAGTTTTTTCTGAAAAAAAATAACAAAAAGAAAGAACAATTATTAAAAATGTATTAACATTGCATGATATAATATTATAACTGTATATGCATTGTTCTAAAATTAATTTAAAAATATTACCAGATTTATATGTTGAAATTCATATTTTGCACATGTAAGGCCACCATAAGTAGAATTGTCCAGTATGTGAATGTGATATGCTTTCAAATCAAAACAGACCACATACAAGTGATCACTCTTGCACACAGGAAAGAATATCTGATCAAAAATAAAAATCATATAATATTAGCATGTTAGTAACTAAATAAAATAATCATTTCCAATTTAAAAATGAAAATTACCATATCAACATCTTCAAACTTAGAATGAGTCTTTGAATTTGTAAAATCATTATTCAAACTCTCGATGAATAAAGAGGCTTTGGACTTCAAATCCCATTTCTGCTCAGCAATCGGGACACTGTAATTCTGGAAACAAATGAAAAAAAATATGTTATAAAATAATGTTATACAAATATGTTATACAAATACCTAACCTAGCACCAAAAGATATCTAACCTAGCAGCAACAACAGACAAGTAATAACTAACCTAGCAGCAGTATATATCTAACGTAGCAACAAGTCATAACTAACCGAGCAACTTCTTACAACTAATCTAGCAACAGCTTACAAGTACCCTAGCAACTACATATATCTAACCTAGCAGCACCAGAAATAAAACTAACCTAGTAGCATCAAAAAACAACTAACCTAGCAACTTCTGATAACTAACCTAGCAACTTCTGATAACTAACTTAGCAACTACAGAGTACTAACCTAGCAGCATAAAAAAACAACTAAAATTGCAACTTCAATGTAAATTCAATAACAGGAAATACCAAAAACAAAAAAATATTAAAGTAAATAAGAATAAAATATATAAGTAAACTTACACTAGAGTATGTTGATGCAAAAAATCTCAACGGCTGGCCAGGTTTTCTGGATTGTTCTCTTAAGTTCAAAATTCTGGACCAGGTATCAAGTACAGAGACACTGATATATTGATCTGGTCCTAAAGACTTGAGATCTTCTTTCATTAAAATTAGATCATCGTTCTGAAAAATTATCTCATACCTGACAGCACAAAAATAAAAAAACAACAATAAAATATAAATTTGGAATTAATAAATGCAATAAAATGTGAAAATTATATTAAATTTCTTGGGTAAGAAAATATACATTGTCTCCTCATCTTCATGCAATATCCAATTATATATTTCTTCATCTCTTGCACCTGCTTTTGATATGTTCATTTGTTTTGCAACATCTTTTTCTTTCCTTTTTGCCTTCTCCTCTTCTTTCTCTTTCTGCTTTCTTTCTTTCTCCTCCTTCTCTCTCTCTTTCAGCACTCTCATTTTGTCTTCTCTCTCTTTCTTCTCTCTCTCTTGTCTATCCTTCTCCTCTCTCTCTCTCAGCTCTCTTTCTTTCTGCTGTTTCTCTTTCTCCTCTCTTAGTTTCTGGTCTCTTTCTTCCTCCTCTTTCCTCTTCTTCTCTTGCTCCTCCTCTTTCCTCTTCTTCTCTTGCTCCTCCTCTCTCTCCTTCTTTTCTCTCTCATTCTCTTCCCTCCTTTTCTTTTGTCTCTCTTTCTCCTCCCTTTCCTCTCTTTCTTTCTCCTCTCTCTTTCTTTTCTCTCTTTCCTGTCTTTCTTTTCTCTCTTTTTCCTTTGCTTCTTTTTGCTTCCTCTCATTCTCCTCTCTCTCTCTCACTTCTCTCTCTTTCTCCTCTCTATCTTTATCCTTCCTTTCTTTCAACTCTTCATCTGTTTGATTCAAAAATGCAACAACATCTTCAGAAACTAGTTCTTCATCTCTCTCTATGTCTTTCTCTTTCTGCTTCTCTGTGACTTTCACTTTTTCTTTTTCAAGTGCCTGTCTCTCTTTCTTCTGCTTCTGTTTCTCAGCCATAAAAAGAGAGATAGGTTGGTTCTCTATGATCTCTGGCTCAACATCATGATCAGTTGCAAACTGCCTTGAAACATTTAAAATGTCCTCCCAACATCTGTCACTTTCTTGGGACTGGGAGGACAACCCCAATCCCAATGAAAAACTGGGAACATCATCACCTTGTGTCTTCTTCTTGTATGCAGCTCTCTTCCCAATAGCATGCTCAATCTTCTCAATAGCTGCAGTTGTTTCTGGATCATTCCAGAAAGCAGCTGTTTCTTCACTATCCTCAAAAGAACCTGTCTTCTGAGAAGATTGAGGTACATCGGGACTAACAGAAATAAGATTTTTCGTTGCTTGTTGTATCTTCTTGTAATTTAAATCATCGGTCACTTCATGGGGGGCATCTTCAAGCAAGTTTATGACGTCAACAACATCAGTGGCCAAGCACATAACCTTGCTTAGAAGCTTGGATTTATAACCCTGTTTATACATAAAATTAAACAGAGTGAACAATTATAAGAAAATATGGAGGAAAATTAAACGACTAACCTAGCAACAATAAACAACTAACCTAGCAGCAAAAAACAAAGAAACCTAGCAAATGCTCTCCCTTCTCTCTAACTTTCTCTCTCTACAAACCCACCTCCCCAGTTTCACTATCGTTTTTCAGTCCGTATCTCCGACTAGTTGTTGTTCGCCGGCGGGCCGCCACCGCCGCCGCCTCTGGCGGCGAGCCGCCTGACCCCCTCCTCTTGCCGCCTCCTGACAGGCATCATTTTCCCCATCTATGGCTTCCAGACCGACTCCCACTAGTCCTCCTCCTCCTCAGTCCCAGTCAACACAATCGGACCACCTCCGTCACTCTCCTCCTCCACCACTTCCACCGGTAGCCTCCTCCGACCTCGCATCCCTAATTTCAATGGAAGTGACTAAAGCCCTCAATAAACTCCTGCTGTCGAGATCTAATCTGGAGGAGGGAGAAATCCCAAATTCAACACTCGACATCAAAGAGTCCGCATTTAACAGTCACAACCCAAACCCGCAAGGCATTTCAGACTCAATTTCTCTCGCAGGCTCCGGTAATAACTCAGACCAAGACCGGCCACATTCAACTCTTCATCCCGGAGAACCAGCAGCGGTCGTCGACAAACCCACAATTGATAATAGAGGTCCGGTCGTCTTTGGTTCCTTGTCGTCGGAACTTCTCCCACCGGTCACAACCATTTCTTCTTGCAAAGGCGGCGTCCTGCATAATCGAACCCCTCAGCTGCGCAGCGAGATTAACACTCATCTGGATCCTCCAATTGGGCCTATCCTGGCCCACATCAATTCAGGCCCAATCTCATCAAATAAACCAAGCTGCTTGCAGGCCCTCGCTTTTCGGCCCAATGACATGATAAACAAAAACCCTTCTTTGGGCCTTGGTTCGGGGCCTGATCCTCAGCAGCCCGCTAATCCCTCTGCAACCCAGCCCATTTCGCTATCTCAGGCTAATTCTGAGCCCGTCATCCTCATCAACAATTGCCATCAAACTGCTCACGGCAGCACAGCGGCGACCGGCGTCGCACCTCCTCTTTTGAGTCTCCCCCTTTTCGGACCGGCCCAACACACCAGTCAGGCCCAAACTGACCAACTCAACCCGCTCCAGCCTATTCTCCAGCCCGTTTCTAACCATCCTCAAGCCCCCTCCACTGCCCGTCTGACCACCGGAAAATTGCAGCTAGCCGGAGCTCCGGCAAGGGCGGGTTTCGAAGTGAATTTTGAGAAGGGTATTCTCGGGCCCCGGCCGACTCTCCCCTCCCCGAGCATCTTGCCAAAATGGCTTCTCTTGCCGCTGACGACGCTGAACCGGATGTGTTGTGCATTAAGGAAGATGGGGTGGCCGTTGCGGGCACGAATCCGATAACCGCGGACCATTGTTTCGGACCTCTCCCGAATGGGACAACGCCGGCGAGCACTTCGACTACAAATCCCGCCGCCGGCAGTCTAACGAGGTGTGTTCTGGAGAATCCCGTCAACTTCTCCGGACCACCCCCGAACGGGACACCGCCGACGGGCCCCCCAACGGCAAACCCTACTGCACCCGGCTCTCTACCGGGAAATTCCACTGGCCCGCTCTCTTTTCGAGAGGCTATTACGGGGAAGAGAGATGACGTTTTGGGCACCAAGATTACCCCGCGACCGACACCCAAGGAGTTCCTCTTTGACGGGGATTATGACCAGGCTTGCGGGACCATCATCCGCTCGGAGGGGAACAAAGTGAAGGTCCGATTCTCACAGGCCGAAGCTGACACCCTCGCAGGTAAGTTAGCGAACACACTGGTCTTTAAGTTCACCTATGCTATCCCTCCCCCCCGAGACTTAGCTGCTGGATTAGGGAAATTGGGATTTAAGGGTAGGTTCTCATTTAAGTGGTATAACTTCAATCATCTTCTAGGGCATGGCTTAGGACTTCTATTTCTGTGTGTGGATGCCCAGCTAGGGTATTCAAGTACACTTCCGGGTTCAACCCGAAGACGGAGACGCCGGTCGTCCCCGTGTGGTGCCGCCTCCCTGGCCTTCCACCATATCTGTATGACCGAGATCCCATCACCACACTTGCTAAGTGTGTCGGAAAACCGGTCCGCATTGATGCCCCGACTGCTCTCCAGTCCAGGGCTAATATGGCGCGGTTTTGTGTCGAGATTGATCTTAGAGTGGAGCCTATCCACGAGATTGAGATTGAGCAGGGTTCGGAGACTTTTGCTCAGCGGGTGATCTACGAGAAGATCCCTGCTTTCTGTTCTGCCTGCAGTCATGTTGGTCATATAGCGGCAGACTGCTATATCAGTGGCAATAAGCCACGACCCGCCCCACCTCAGCGCCGTCGTATGGCCCAGCTGGGACCCTCCAACAGCCGGAGGGAACCGAAGGGAAAGGGCAAAGGCCCTCTCCAGACACCCGGGTCCCCAAAGGGGGCCACGGATAAGGGCAAGGCGAAGATGATCGCCGATGCCCAAACTGGGAAGGACGATCAACCTGACCAGTCAGACCGAGTGATCGTAGTTGGGCCCAAGGCCAAGGCTACGGGCTTTATTCCCAGAGAGACACTTCAGTCGGCCTTCAAGGCCAAACACTCGTTCTTTGCGCCTCTCTCCCCTAAGTCACAGGAGGAGGCTGAGCCCTCCTCTAGGGACCCACACAGTCTTTTGGATCTTGACCTTTTAGAGGACGACGACCTTCTAGTAGATGAACTAGATCAGCCAGCCACTTCGTCCACTAGCACGGCCACCCATTCCTCTCATGACAGCATTCGTGATGCTGTCCCTTTGTCTGTCCTCCCACATAGCCAGGATCGCTCTCTGGAGATGAGGACAGCTCCGGCCACCGCTTCCTCGAAAGGGGAATCACCGGCTCACCTCCCCTCTGCGGAGATAGAGATTTCGACTGAGCCTATAGCTCTCCAGCCACACTCTGACGGCGAGCACCCGAGTGCTCTGCCGAATGGAGTCCTTTCCCTTCCCCTCTCTGAGCAGGCATGCGGTCTTAACCGTGCTCAGCACGACGTCTCGTGCGAGAGTTTTGCCTCCAGTGCGTTTGTGCGCCATGACAGACAGGAGGCATGCCCTGACATGGTACAGGCACCTAGCGTCAGTCTTGGTCAGACTGCTCAGCCTGACGATTCGCAGGCCACGAGCGATTTCCGAGGGCGTGCCCCTTCGAATACCATACCCATACCGCGCAGGACGAGGCGGACTCATTCTCCGGTTCTTCGTCGATCCTCTCGTCACCTACCCCCTCCCTTAGGTGGTCTGACTCAGCCTCGCCACAGGCGGACCCCGTCCGGTGGCTCTTCTGATTGTTGATATGTCTATCACGTCCATTACTTGGAATGGACGGGGACTGGCTAATAGGGCCACTCTCGCTCACATACGCTCTCTTATTCGTGATAATAGATTGGATTTAGTCGGCTTTCTAGAGCCGATGATTCGCACCCCTGACTTTGACTATCTCTCACGTCGTCGTGGTTTCCATTCGGGCGTGGGTAACATTTCTCAGAAGATCTTCTTCTTCCACTCGCGTGAACACACTTGCCGGGTCCTCCGGGACACCGATCAGGTGCTTCATGTTGAGCTTTCGGCTGCCCACCTCCCTGAGCCCATATTTCACACTTTGGTTTACGCCAAGTGTAATAGAGTCGGGAGATACGATCTGTGGGACACCCTGCGTGAGATTGCTGAGAGTATGGAGGGATTGCCATGGATGGTTAGTGGCGATTTCAACATCTTTATGCACCACGATGAGCGTGTGGGTGGCCGCACGGACAGGTCCCGGGAGATGTGGGACTTTGCTCAGACTGTGGCGGACTGTGAGTTGCTAGATGCTGGATGTGAGGGTGAGCCCTTCACGTGGGTTAGGGATGACCTCAAAGAGAGGCTCGACCGTGCTTTGATCTCTGAAGCGTGGTCGAAGGTGTTTGCGGTCACGACCGTCACGCATCTCACTCGATTTGGGTCTGACCAATCACCACTCCTCATTAGGTGTCGCTTCTCGAGCACTCCCCGCCGCGCTTCCTTTAGGTTCCAGAACATGTGGGTTCGCCACCACTCTTTCCATGACACTGTCAGAGATTCCTGGCTTCAACCGACTGGGCTCTTCGGGATGCGCAATCTCGAAGCTAAGCTCGGAAGATTACGGAGTAGGTTGAGACAGTGGAACTGGGATGTTTTTGGAAACCTTCATCAGCGCCTTTCTGCGGCTCAGAGTGCGCACGCGGAGGCTGAGCGGGCCTATGACCTGGATCCCACTCCGGAGAATAGGACTGCGATGCACCGCTGCCACGCCGAGTACCAGCTCTGACTCCTTATGGAGCAGGATTTCTGGAAGCAGAAGGCGGCCGTTCGCTGGGTGGCAGAGGGCGAACGGAACACTAGGTTCTTCCAGGGCTTTGTTAGGCAGAAGCGTGCTAAGTCGTACATCCATAGTTTTGAGGTAAATGGTTCATCCCTGAACCAGGAGTCTCAGATTCGGGAATCGGCTATTGCTCACTTCCAGACCCTCTTCACCTCTGACAGAGGGTCCCTCGTTGCCCCGAACGTCTCTTTCTTCCCTACCATCCCTCCTTCGGTCGACCTTGTCGACCTCTGCGAGCTTCCGAGCAGGGAGGAGGTTAGGGATGCTGTTTTTGGGATTGATCCCAACAGCGTTTCTGGCCCCGATGGATTCTCTTCCCTCTTCTATCAGGTCTGCTGGGATATAGTCGAGCTTGATGTTGAGGAGGCGGTATTGGATTTCTTCACCGGTCACCGGATGCCGGATTCGTTCACGGCCACCTCTGTCGTCTTGATTCCCAAAAGACCCAATCCGAACTCTTGGTCTGACTACAGGCCCATTAGCCTGTGTAACGTGACCAATAAGCTTATTTCGAAAATTCTTAACGGCCGTCTTTCTCCTATTCTCCCCTCCCTCATCTCTCCGAACCAGAGTGGCTTCGTCAAGGATCGGGTCATTAGTGATAACATACTTTTGGCATAGGAGATGATCCACGACATCTCCCATGCAGACTGGAAGTGGGCTCCGAACATTGCGCTGAAGCTAGACATGGCTAAGGCGTATGATAGAGTGGAGTGGCCGTTTCTTAGGGAGGCACTGGCTAGGATGGGATTCCCGGAGCGATGGATCAGCTTTGTAGAGGCGTGTGTCGAGCATTGCACGTTCTCGGTCTTGGTTAATGGCAGCCCCACAGATTTTTTTTCCGCATCTAGACGCCTTAGACAGAGAGACCCCCTTTCACCGTCCCTCTTTGTCCTGGCGGCAGACTACCTCTCTCGCTGCCTAGACGGCTTTATCCGCGACTACCCTCAGATGACATATAGCACCCGTGGCTGTGGCCCCCCTGTCTCGCACCTATCTTATGCGGATGACATCATCATCTTCACTCGTGCGGATGGTGATGGGCTGATCGAGCTTATGCACCTTCTGGAGCATTATAGCTTGGTTACTGGCCAGCTGATCAGTGTGCAGAAGAGCACCTTTACCCTTTCCTCCTCCAGCGCGGACAGGTGGGCTCAGCGAGTCCACGAGATCACTGGCTTTGCGCACGACGACCTTCCCATTACCTACCTTGGTGCCCCCTTATATAAGGGCAACCTCACGAGAGCGCTCTTTGCGGGCATCAGACAGAGGATGATAGATAGGATTTCAGGATGGTCGCATAGACATCTTTCCTTCGGTGGTCGGCTTGCTCTGATCAAGAGCACCCTTAGCTCCCTTCCGATTCATTTACTTATGGTCCTCAACCCCCCTAGGTCCACGCTTGACGAGATTGACCAGATCATGGCTCGTTATTTCTGGGGTTATGAGGATGGTTCAGGGAGGGGGAGACGTACCCACTGGGTGAGTTGGGACTCTATCTGCCGCCCCCTCCCTGAGGGTGGCCTTGGCATCTGTCGTCTTAGGGATATTGTTACTGCCTTCTCATACAAGTTGTGGTGGCGCTTCAGGGAAGGAAAGTCGCTTTGGGCTCAGTACCTTCGCGGCAAGTACTGCTCTAGACGCGCCAACCACCCTTGTTGGGTGACGGCGGGTACGCATGATAGCAGACAGTGGCGGCACCTCACTAGGGTTGGTAGGCGCGCCCAGGATCACATTTTTTGGGTTTTGGGCGATGGCGAGGTTAGTTTCTGGGATGAGTGGTGGTTAGGTGATAGGACGTTGTCTAGAGATAGGCAGGTGTCGCATTCCCCCTACCTGCTTGTGCGCGACCTTTGGTCGGACGGGTCGTGGGATAGGGGGAAGCTCGATAGAGAGTTGGGCTACGGGGCGGGTTTTAGTGAGCAGTTATTAGATAGGATCCAGCAGATACCCATCTCGGGGGACGGTTCGGATGGTATGAGGTGGAGACTTACATCATCGGGTGTGTTTTCTACTACCTCAGCTTGGGAGCAGATCAGGCTGAGAGATCGGCCGAATCTTCTCTTCGGAGCCATCTGGAGCGACCTTTTCACCCCTACCATATCTATTTTCCTTTGGCGCCTCCTATTGCGCCGGATACCCGTGGACACTGTGTTACATGCGAGGGGGATCCCCTTTCCCTCCCGATGTGTGTGTTGTTCTGAGACCGGACGTCATGAGACCGAGACCTTTACCCACCTTTTTCTAGAGAGTGAGATTGTGAGGAGAGTGTGGGAGTATTTTGCTACTTGGACTCATATATCCCTACCCTCCACAGACAGTTTTTTTGAGCTCCTGAGTTTTTTCTCACAGAGCACACACTTTAGACACGTGAGCTTCCCCATTCCTTGTCTGATCCTTTGGTTCACCTGGACAGAAAGGAATAGTGCGAAGCATAGGGATATTACTTTCTCGCTTTCTCACATTGTTTTGCAGGTGGAGAGACACGTTTCGCTCCTCACAGCGTTGGGCAGGATTTCTGCACGGGACTGGACAGGCTGCACGCAACCGCACCGATACATGGTGGCTCCCCCTCCGCCTGTTCGGTCCCCTCGGCCCAGAGCTGTTGTTTGGCTTCGACCCGACCCCCCTTGGGTCAAGCTGAACACTGATGGATCTTTTGATCGCCATAGCGGTAATGCCGGAGGAGGAGGCTTGATCCGGGACCACAGTGGAGCTCTCATCACTGCCTTCCACGCGTCCATTCAGGCCTCCTCGAGCTACGATGCAGAGATTCAGGCATTACAGATTGGCCTTCAGATTGCTGCCCACCTCTCTAGTTACATATGGATCGAGTTGGATGCTACGGCTGTCGCCACCCTCCTGACTTCGGGCCATCAGGGCTCGTGGCAGATTCAGCACCCGCTTATGCGCATTAGAGATCTACTTCGGTCAGTCCATCATAGGATCACGCACATCTTCCGCGAGGGGAACAGACCGGCTGATTACCTGGCCAGCCTTGGCGCTACCATACCAGGCACACATATATTCCAGACCGGCACTGCTCCACTCCGCCTTCGAACCCTTGTACGGATGGACCAGCTTGGATATCCAGCGTTCCGCTTTCAATAGTTTAAAACTTCTGTTTTCATTAGTATAGACATTTATTTCGGGCATCTGTTAGACCGAAGATCGGCTTTGTATTGTAGTTTTTTGTCTCCTTTTCGTTTTTCGGCCTTTCTTTTTTTGTTTTTTCTTTTGTTTTGACTTTGATTGTGAGACTCCATAGACCTTTGTATCTTGTTCGTTGATATTTTGGGCTCCCGATTTTGGGGCCTTGATCTATGCCCAGGTTGGGGATCCAGCCCAATCCCCCGCCCCTCCGGGGCGTTGTTTGTTTAAAAAAAAAAAAAAAAAACCTAGCAACAAAAAACATTTAACCTAGCAGCTAGAGATAACTAACCTAGCAACAAGAAAGAAGTAACCTAGCAACATCAGACAACTAACCTAGC
>BKCP01013736.1:14772-32260 GCA_008636005.1 Striga asiatica | reverse complement strand
ACCTAGCAGCAAATTGCAGGTAAACTAGCTAACACCCTGGTCTTTAAGTTCTCATATGCTATCCCTGCACCTCGAGACATATCTGCTGGATTAGGCAAATTGGGTTTTAAGGGTAGAGTTTCATCTAAGTGGTATAATTTCAACCATCTCCTAGTGTCTTTTCACCTTCCCGAGGACTATAACGAGGTCTGGCTTAAGACCTCCATTCATTTGTGTGGATGCCCAGCTAGGGTGTTCAAATATTATGCCGGGTTTAACCCGAAGACAGAGGCGCCGGTTGTCCCCGTGTGGTGCCGCCTTCCCGGATTACCACCCCATCTTTATGATCGTGCTGCCATCACTACACTAGCTAAGTGTATTGGGCAGCCGATTCGTATCGACGCCCCAACGGCCCTCCAGACGAGGGCTAACGTGGCGCGATTTTGCGTCCAGATAGATTTGAGAGCTGAGCTCGTTCATGAGATTGAGATTGAACAGGGCTCGGAGTCTCTTGTTCAGCGGGTGATCTATGAGAAGATCCCCGCGTTCTGCACCTCGTGCAGCCACGTGGGACATGTTGCGGCCGATTGCTACATCAGTGGCAATAAGCCATGGCCCGCTATCCCGCAGCGCCACCGCGCGACTCAGCGGCGGCCCTCCACCAGCCGGAGGAACTCGAAGGGAAAGGGCGAAAGCCCCCTTCACGAGCCCGAAACCCCGAAGGGGCCTAAAGATAAGGGCAAGGCTGTGATTGTAGATACTGCCCAAACTAGGAAGGATGCTCATCCTAACCAGCCTAAGCAGTTGGCCTTAGTGGGTCCCAAGCCCAAGTCCACGGGCTTTCTCCCTAGACAGACCTTACAGACGGCCTTCAAGGCCAACCACTCTTATTTTGCTATCCTATCCCCTGAGACAGAGAAGGAGTCTGCCCCTTCCTCCAGCAGGCAACCTAAGATTACCGACCTTACGATTCTGGATGACGATGACCTCCTTGGAGACGACATGGACCAGCCGGACGGCACGACCAGGAGAGAGTCCATCCATCTATCCGACGATAGTGCGCGCGATGCCGGTCCTTCGACCGTGCGCGCACCTAGCCCGGTCCGATCTTCGGATTCCAGGGCTACTGCCGCCACCGCTCCCCCGAAAGGGGATGAGTCGGCCCACCCCATCCCTGCTGAGATTGGGAGCTCGGTCGACCTGATAGCCAGCTCTCAGCCCCCTCCTACCGGCGAGCACCCGAGCACTCTGCCGGTTGGACCCTCTCTTTCGCCCATCCCCGAGCAGATATGCGGGCTCAACCGCGCGCAGCATGACGTCTCGTGCGAGAGCTTCGCCTCTAGTGCTTTTCTTCACCTTGACAGACGGGAGACAGCCCCGGAGATGGGACAACCCGCTAATGTTGTTATAGGTCAGTCTGTCCAGCCAGACGACTCACAGGCTACGAGTACATACCGAGGCAGACAGGCCTCGAGGACCAGAGCCATGCAGCATACGAGACGACGGACGATCTCCCCTGCTATTGGATCCTTCCGCCGCACGACACGACGGATGACTTCCCATTCTTTAGGTGGCCCGAATCAGCCTCGCCATAGGCGGACTACGTCCGGTGGCTCTTGCGACCATTGATATGTCCATCACATCCATTACTTGGAATGGCCGTGGCCTGGCAAACAGGGCTACTCTTTCTCACCTTCATTCTCTCATTCTTGACCACAGAGCCGATTTTGTTGGCTTTATTGAGCCGATGATTCGCACTCCTTCTTTTGACTACTACTCGCGTCGTCTGGGCTTCCATTCGGGCGGGGGTAATATTTCGCACAAGATCTTCTTCTTCCACTCGCGTGACTACACTTGTCGGGTCCTTCGCGACACCGATCAGGTGCTTCACGTAGAGATTTCCGCTGCCCATCTCCCGGAGCCCATCTTTCACACCTTGGTTTATGCCAAGTGTACTAGGGTCGGGCGATATGATCTTTGGGACACCCTGCGTGAGATTGCCGAGAGTATGGAGGGATTGCAATGGATGGTTAGTGGCGATTTCAACATCTTTCTGCACCCCGATGAGCGCGTGGGTGGCCGCACGGACCGATCCCGAGAGATGTGGGACTTTGCGCAGACTGTGGCGGACTGCGAGTTGCTTGATGCTGGATGCGAGGGTGAGCCCTTCACGTGGGTTAGGGACAACCTCAAGGAGAGGCTCGACCGTGCTTTGATTTCTGAAGCGTGGTCGAAGGTGTTTGCGGTCACGACCGTCACGCACCTCACTCGATTTGGGTCTGACCATTCACCCCTCCTCATTAGATGTCATTTTTCGAGCACTCCTCGCCGCGCTTCCTTTAGGTTCCAAAACATGTGGGTTCGCCACCACTCCTTCCACGACACTGTCAGGGATTCCTGGCTTCAGCCGACTGGGCTCTTCGGGATGCGCAATCTCGAGGCGAAGCTCGGCAGACTGCGGCGTCGGTTGAGACAGTGGAACTGGGATGTTTTTGGAAACCTTCATCACCACCTTACTGCGGCTCAGAGTGCGCATGCGTCGGCTGAGCGGGCCTATGACCTGGATCCCACTCCGGAGAATAGGACCGCCATGCACCGCTGCCACGCCGAGTACCAGCTCCGACTCCTTATGGAGGAGGACTTCTGGACGCAGAAGGCGGCCGTTCGCTGGGTGGCCGAGGGCGAGCGGAACACTAGGTTCTTCCAGGGCTACGTTAGGCAGAAGCGTGCTAAGTCGTACATCCATAGCATCGAGGCTAATGGGTCATCCTTGACCCAGGAGGCTCAAATTCGGGAGTCGGCTGTTGCTCACTTCCAGACCCTCTTCACCTCTGATAGAGGGTCCCTCGTGGCCCCGAACGCTTCTTTTTTCCCCACCATCCCACCTTCGGTCGATCTCATTGGCCTCTGTGAGCTCCCGAGCAGGGAGGAGGTTAGGGATGCTGTATTCGGGATTGATCCCAACAGCGTTTCTGGCCCGGATGGTTTTTCCTCCCTCTTCTATCAGGTCTGCTGGGATATTGTCGAGACTGACGTCCAGGAGGCGGTGTTGGACTTTTTCTCCGGCCACCGGATGCCAGATTCATTCACGTCTACCTCTGTCGTCTTGATCCCCAAACGACCCAACCCGAGCTCTTGGTCCGATTACAGGCCCATCAGCCTGTGTAACGTGACCAACAAGCTCATTTCGAAGATTCTTAACGGCCGTCTTTCCCCTCTTCTCCCCTCTCTCATCTCTCCGAACCAGAGTGGATTCGTCAAGGATCGGGTCATTAGTGATAATATCCTTTTGGCCCAGGAGATGATCCACGACATCTCCCGATCGGACTGGAAGCGGGCTCCGAATATCGCGCTGAAGCTGGACATGGCTAAGGCGTATGATAGGGTTGAGTGGCCGTTTCTTAGGGAGGCGTTGGCTAGGATGGGATTCCCTGAGCGTTGGATCAGCTTTGTGGAGGCGTGTGTGGAGCATTGCACGTTCTCGGTCCTGATTAATGGCAGCCCCACCGATTTCTTTCCCTCCTCTAGAGGCCTTAGACAGGGCGACCCCCTTTCCCCTTCCCTCTTCGTTCTTGCGGCGGACTACCTCTCTCGCTGCCTTGACGGCTTCATCCGCGACTCTCCCCATATGACCTATAGCACATGTGGCTATGGTCCTACCGTCTCTCACCTCTCTTACGCGGATGACATCATTATCTTCACCCGGGCGGATGATGATGGACTGGTCGAGCTCATGCGCCTTTTGGAGCACTATGGCTTGGTCACCGGTCCGCTGGTCAGCGTGCAGAAGAGCACCTTCATCCTTTCATCTGCCTCAGTGGACAGGTGGGCTCAGCGGGTCCACGACATTACTGGCTTTGCGCGTGGCGACCTTCCCATTACCTACCTCGGGGTCCCTTTATATAAGGGCAACCTCACGAGAGCGCTCTTTGCGGGCGTCAGACAGAGGATGATCGACAGGATCTCTGGTTGGTCGCATAGATATCTTTCTTTCGGTGGTCGGCTAGCGCTGATCAAGAACACTCTTAGCTCTCTTCCGATTCACTTGCTTATGGTCCTCGACCCCCCTAGGTCTACTCTTGACGAGCTTGACCAGTTTATGGCTCGTTATTTCTGGGGTTATGAGGACGGGTCTGGGAGGGGAAGACGTACTCACTGGGTGAGTTGGGACTCTATCTGCCGCCCCCTCCCAGAGGGTGGCCTTGGCATCCGCCGCCTTAGGGACATTGTTACAGCTTTCTCATACAAGCTGTGGTGGCGCTTCAGGGAAGGAAAGTCGCTTTGGGCTCAGTACCTTCGCGGCAAGTACTGCCCTAGACGTGCCAACCACCCTTGTTGGGTTACGGCTGTTGATCATGATAGCAGACAGTGGCGGCGCCTCACTAGGGTCGGGAGGCGAGCCCAGAATCACATCTTTTGGGTTTTGGGCGGGGGCGATGTCAGTGTCTGGGATGAGTGGTGGGTAGGTGATAGGCCGTTGCCTAGGGATAGGCAGGTGTCGCATTCCCCCTACCTGCTCGTGAGCGACCTCTGGACGGACGGGTCGTGGGATAGGGGGAAGCTTGATAGGGAGTTGGGGGCTGGTGCGGGTTTTAGCGAGCAGTTATTAGATCAGATCCAGCAGATCCCTATCTCGGGGGACGGTTCAGATAGCATGAGGTGGAGACTTACATCACCAAGTGTGTTTTCTACTACCTCGGCTTGGGAGCAGATAAGGCTGAGGGATCGGCCTAATCTCCTCTTCGGGGCTATCTGGAGTGACCTTTTTACGCCTACTATTTCGGTATTCCTTTGGCGCCTTCTCTTGCGCCGGATACCCGTCGATACTGTGCTACACGCGAGGGGGGTCTCCTTCCCCTCTCGGTGTGTGTGTTGTTCTGAGACCGGACGCCATGAGACTGAGACCTTTACCCACCTTTTTCTAGAGAGTGAGATTGTGAGGAGAGTGTGGGAGCATTTTGCCACTTGGACGCATATATCCCTACCCACCACATACAGTTTTTTTGAGCTCCTGAGTTTTTTCTCACAGAGCACACACCTTAGACACGTGGGCTTCCTCATTCCTTGTCTGATCCTTTGGTTCACCTGGACAGAAAGGAATAGTGCGAAACATAGGGATATTACTTTTATGTTTTCTCACATTGTTTGCAGGTTGAGAGACACATTTCACTCCTCATCTCATTGTGCAGGCTCACGGCTCGAGACTGGACAGGCTGCACGCCACCGCACCGCTACATGGTGGCCCCACCACCGCCTGTTCGGACTCCTCGGGCCAGAGCTGTTGTTTGGCTTCGACCTGACTCTCCGTGGGTCAAGTTGAATACTGATGGCTCATTTAATCATCACACTGGAGTTGCCGGAGGAGGAGGCCTGATTAGAGACCATAGCGGCGCCCTCATCACTGCTTTCCACGCGTCCATTCAGGCCTCCTCGAGCTACGACGCAGAGATTCAGGCACTACAGATTGGCCTACAGATTGCTGCCCACCTTTCTAGTCATATATGGATCGAGCTGGATGCTGCGGCTGTCGCCACCCTCCTGACTTCGGGCCATCAGGGCTCGTGGCAGATTCAGCACCCACTTATGCGCATTAGAGATATACTTCGGTCAGTCCACCACAGGATTACGCACATTTTCCGCGAGGGGAACAGACCTGCTGACTACCTTGCCAGTCTTGGTGCCACCATACCCGATATACATACGTTCCAGACCGACACTGCTCCACTCCGCCTTCGCACACTTGTTCGGATGGATCAGCTTGGATATCCATCATTCCGCTTTCAGTAGATTAGGTTCTCTTTGTTGTCATTTCATTTCATTAGATTCTCTTTTTCCTTTTCGGGCACCTGTTAGCCCATAGACAGAGTTTGTATTTGTTTCGCTAGTGAGACCTTGTAGACTGTTGATATTTTTTACCCCCGTTTTGGGGTATTGATCTATGCACAGGTTGGGGATCCAGCCCAATCCCCCGCCCTCCCGGGGCGTTGTTTGTTTTAAAAAAAAAAAAAAAAACCTAGCTAGAAAAGACAACTAACCTAGCATTTACAGATAACTAACCTATCACTCAAAACA
Organism: Striga asiatica; assembly: GCA_008636005.1. Classification (NCBI taxonomy): domain Eukaryota; kingdom Viridiplantae; phylum Streptophyta; class Magnoliopsida; order Lamiales; family Orobanchaceae; genus Striga; species Striga asiatica. The sequence goes on along the minus strand of BKCP01013736.1, from coordinate 26,209 downwards.
TAACTAACCTAGCACCGAGAAACAATTAACCTAGCAGCAAAAAATAACTAACCTAGCAAAAAGAAAAAAGTACCCTAGCAGAAACAGACAACTAACCTAGCAACAATAAACGACTAAACTAGCAGCTAGAGATAACTAACCTAGCAGCAATAAACAACTAAACTAGCACCTACAGACAACTAACCTAGCAACAATAAACAACTAAACTAGCACCTAAAGATATACCTAAAATAATTCCAATACAGACAAATAAAAAAAATACCAACCTGAACACAATCATTAGACACTTCCTTTTGTTTTGATTTTAAGGACAGTAATGGCATTTGTTCCAAACGTTTATCAACAAAACCTCGGCCAAAACCACCAATTTTGGCCTCAGCATTGGATCTCTTGCGCAACAGGTCACAGTTCCAACCAATAAAGGAGGGCAGACTCCTTGGAACTTCACGATTTACAAAAGCAAGCCGATCAACGTATAAAACCTGCATTTTGGGAGAAAAAAAAATTATATATATATATATATAAAAAAATGGAATACAAATTGTTTAAGAATAATATAAAAATACATTCTTACAACGAGAAAAAGAAGAGGCCCATTAAAAGCAGTCTTGTTGGTCTTTTCCCATTTCATTCTTTTTGAAATCAAACTTTGAAGAGTGTATTCACACCAATTCAAGTCAGATACACGTGTTATGTCATTAATGGACTTGAAGAAAAGTGGGTTGACATAACCAGCAGATATTGATCCAATTATCAGAGCATCCACCAAAGCAGCAAAATGACAACAGAACATTTCACCACCATCATGACACTCCAACATTTCCTTGCTCACATTTTCAGCAGTGATTTTATCAGAAGATTGTGTAAACTTACTCCTCCAATTATCCAACAGCTCACAAGACTCAGATTTCCTCTTTAATTCAATAGTCTTATCCCCTCTAGGAAAGCCTAATACCTTCTCCACATCAACAGATTCAATGTGGATTTTGCCCTCACTACAACGCAATACAGAGCTAATTGCGTCAAAATTATCCAACACCCAGAAAGATAAATTGGTTGGAATCTCTTTAATCTTAAGATGCAACAAATTTCCAAACCCCATTTTCTGTACAGCTCTTTTCTGATCATCATTTAATTTGGCAATGGACTCAACCAAAACTTTTGGAGAAGACCGTGTTGAGAGCCTTGGAAAATGAATTTTAGCATCAGGCTGCCGTTGACGAGCTTCACGTACAGGCTTGTGAGATGAATCAGTCAGCAAAAGAATATCATCATCCCTCTGAGGCTCCATTTGTTCAAATTAAACTGAGTTACAAAAAAACAAAAAAAACAAAAAATGTCAAATAGATATAACAAACCTTGCATCACACAGAAAAGTAAACTTGCAACTAACCAAGCAACATCAGACAACTAACCTAGCAGCATCAGAAAACTAACATAGCAGCAGAAGACAACTAACCTAGCAGCAGAAGACAACTAACCTAGCAGCAAAGGACAACTAACATAGCAGCAAAAGACAACTAACATAGCAACATCAGACAACTAACCTAGCAGCAAAAGGCAACTAACATAGCAACATCAGACAACTAACATAGCAACATCAGACAACTAACCTAGCAGCAGAAGAAAACTAACCTAGCAGCAGAAGAAAACTAACATAGCAGCAGAAGACAACTAACCTAGCAACATCAGACAACTAACCTAGCAGCATCACACAACTAACCGAGCAACATCAGACAACTAACATAGCAGCAGAGGACAATTAACCTAGCAACATCAGACAATTAACATAGCAGCAGAAGACAACTAACCTAGCAGCAAAAGACAACTAACCGAGCAACATCAGACAACTAACATAGCAGCTACAGGTAACTATCTTAGCAACATCAGACAACTAACATAGCAACATCAGACAACTAACCTAGCAGCAAAAGACAACTAACCTAGATGCAAAAAGACAACTAAGCTAGCAACATCAGACAACCAACATATGCGCTACCGGTAACTAACCTAGCACCATCAGACAACTAACCTAGCAGCAAATATAACTAACCTAGCAACATCATACACTAATCTAGCAGTATCAGACAGCTAACTTAGCAAAAAATAAACAAAACATATTACTTTAATCTATTAAATGAAAGAATGAAAAACCTAAATCGAAAAAGTTATTACAAACAAAACAACAGCAAAAATACTCACCAATTTAAGACGAGAATCAGTGAAATCGCAGAGAATCTGCGAGAATAGACTACGAAGGATAAAACGGAAACAGAAATTGACACATAACGCCCGAGAAATCGAAATCGAAATCGAAAATGGAAGAGAATGGAACAGAAACAATGAGCAAGTGCGAAAATGGAGAGGGAAAGTAGAGTAGAGAGTTCTGAAGACGTACCGCCCGCGAAATCAGAAATATTGATTAATGTACTAAATTAATTCTGAACGTTAGATTAGATGAGTGGTGAACGGACCAGATCAGGTCTCACGTCCTCACTTTTAAAAACGGGGCGCATCTGAACCATTCCCTATATATATATATATATATATATATATATATAGATATTTGAATTGTATTTAATTTATAAAACAAGATGCTGGAGAAATATAGAAAAATCATTTTTGTCATATTCATTTCTTTCCATAAATTTAAATTTTGTTTAGTTAATAAATAAATACTCTAATAAAAAATCACACCAGATCCTGTTACCAATTAAAAATATTCATGCAAAAGGAAGATAATTAATTTTAAATTATAGTAAGGTAATAACTAAGATATTGAAAATCTAGAGAAGGGAGTTATTCGCTCACGTAGTTGGGGTTCCTAAACTATGGACCCCTGGGGCTTTCTATTTACTTGTCTCGACAAGCCCAATATTACCTCCTTGGTCGCTCAGAATATGTATTCTTTACCACCTTATGCATTCATAGCACAAGACTTTACTACTGTAAATTAATATTATGTTCTCTTTTTTTTTTTAAATAATAGAGATATTATATAAAAATGCACAAATGTGCAAAAGTACATAACCACAACAGACTACCAATACTTAAAACTCCCAAGAGGAGAATGAGAAAGAAACGACCCCAACAGGGTAATATCCACTCACACTCAGGCACATACAAAGGCCAACGGCCCAAACCAAAAACACCAGACCTAACAACACAAGTAAACAGAAAAAGAAAACACCTAAAACAAACAATAATACTAAAACTAGAAAAACAAAACAACTACTACTGCTACTGCAACCCTTCCCACAACATGAAGCCTCATCAAGCACAACAATGGCAGTCAAGGCCCAGGACCCGATCCAGAAACTGCAAGAGGACGCCTAACTGGGTCAGGTGCCATCGGACCCAACCTAAGTCCAAACGGACAACACCACAAGACCCGGAAACCCGCACCCTCGAAGACCATTCAGCTGTCAACACCGGCTCGAGCCATGATTGCAACAACCCAGCCCGTAACCACACATCTATAGCCGACTTCTCCGCCCGACGACCTTGAATGCACCCTCGAAGACCCCCCAGAGCAACAACACCGGCTCGGATCTCGAGTGCACCCCCGAATACCATCCGAACCGAGGAGAGAAGAAAGGCCAGAGGCGGCGTCTCCAATCCAATCCCTAAATCGGGAGAATTGGGGCCACAACCACCATCAAGAGGACGCCGGAGGACCACCGCAGTGAAGATTCCAGTGAAAACGGCTGCCCGCCACACCTTCCCGGCACTAGATACGGCGGAAACCGAAACTTGGGACAGAACAACCATCTCCCCGGCGCAGAAGAACCCCTCCCATCGGCGCATCTCTCGAAATCTGGCCACGTGGTCCTGATGTGTCCCACCAAGTGCCCGACGAGCCCCGCTGGGAAAGGCGACAGAAACAACCGGCGAAGGAGCAGTGGATTAGACGATTTGGGATTTGGGGGTTTCAGCGAGAATAATATTACTCTCACAAATCAAAATAAATAAATATTATGTTCGATTAGTATCAAATTCAATTTTTTTACATTAGTAAGTAAATGTGTTTTGTGACATACAATCTAAATAGTAAATACTTATTATTATTTTATTATTACTTGTTGACGGACGTTTCCGGTCAATGATTAAAGAAGATAAATAGTAAAATAGTAACGAGAAAAGACAAAGGAATACGGTTTAATTAGGACTTTATTAAAGGATCTCGTGGTCGGCCTCTCATACGAGGTCGGCACTTGCGATATACTTACAAATTCTTACACGAATTCCTTACAAGTCGAGAGAGAGAAAGTATAGAGAGAGTTCAGACAATTGGGATTCAACCACCTAAAAATAAATGAGGGGGTTGCTATTTATAGTACTCTTTAATGCGGCACTGTTCACTGGTCTTGTCGTACAGTAGTTCGGCGGGACGGGCCGGCGTTTCTCTGACTGACTGGGAGTGATTTCTTGATCTTTCAATCATTACCTGCCACACATTTAATGTTGGTGTGGACTGCATTTAATGCGGGGCATGTTCCTGGGCTGGTCTAGGCGTTCTAGACCTGCTAACTAGTCTGGGGCGCCCCATCGACAATCATTAATCGACAAATGGCTTTATTTTATTGTTTCCTGGGTCCCTAACCCCTTCGGGTGGGCCGACCTGGTATGGTCCCGAGCTGAACCATGATAGCTCGTCCTCCGGTGTCCGTGGTCCTTTATCGATCTCGGCACTGAGTCAGGTCGAGGGTGCTGACCACGAGAAGGGGCGAGGTGCCGACCTCGAGACCAACCCTGACCGCCATCCCCTTTGACTTTGACTTCTACTCAGCTCGGCTCCTACGAACAATCTTGGTGACCGGCTTCTTCGGTTCGGCCGGCCACCACCCGACTCTCGGTCTCGCAGACCGGTATCCTCATAGGAGCCGGACTCGAATATTAACATACAGGCCCCTGAGCTCGGGTGAGGCCTATCGTGCCTCTCCCGAGGTCGTCTCTTATCATTTGAATCTGAGCCGGGCTCATCGGACTCGTACCCCGTCCTTTCCAAGGTCGACATCTCCACCACTAAACGACAACTGAAGAGACGCGTTAATTGCGACCACACGAGGGCAACACGTGGCAGCCGGACAGCCAAGTATTTCGAAAGGACGTGACGGTTGGCTTCCTCCGAACGCTTCGGTTCTTTTTTGAATTTTGAATTTCGAAATCCATTACACGTGTCTCCGTCTAATTGGTCGCACGGCCTTATATATATTCCTTCTCATGGATTTTCACAACTTTTCCTACCTTTGCATCCTGAATCTTTGAGCGCCCTTCCGAACTAGTCTCGAGGATTTTTTGGCGACAGTCTTCGGCAATTTTCCGGTAATTCTTGCTCCATTTCTCCCTTTGTTTTTCTTTCTTTGGTCGCGATGTCTTCTTCTCCGAAATCTACGGGCGACAGGGGCTCCACCGGTGAGGGCGGCGGTCCTTTTCGCGTCGTGGTTGATGTTGATAGCGAGCGGGCCGTGCACTCCCCCTCCAAATCGGTGGATGTCATCTTCACCGCCATCCCTATTTCTGTGGTCCGACCGGACTTTTCGGCGGTGGAGACCGCCTCTGGTGGCGGAGGTGACGATTTCGGGGCGCCTTCGTCGCCACTACGCGAGGGTGATGGTGACGATCTGAGCCAATCAGCCGATGCCGATGCCGACTCGATCGACCTCGACTTTCTGGACTCTGACTCCGACGTCGACTCAGATCTGGTCGATGAAACTCTTCGGGGGGATACTAGCGGCCGGGAGCGTGTCCCCATGGGCCCGGGAGATGCGGTGATTGACGCTGCTCTCGAGGCGGTGACTACCGTCCCGCCGGGGTTCTGGCGCCGGCCTGAGCGGGTTTGGGCGACGCCGAGCCGGACGACGGCATGGAACACAGCGTCAGTCTTGGACGATGCCGACCCTGCCCAACTAAGAGGGAAATACAACTTCGGACCCGGGGTCCGGATATTTGCGCCTTATCCCGGGGAGCGGATCCATTGTCCGCCGCCGGGCTGCATAGGGGTTTATCGGCACAGCATCCACTTGGGTCTTCGTTTCCCCTTGCCCGGCGTGCTCAATGACATTCTTAGCGAGCTCGAGATCGGCATCAGCCAGTACGTGTTGACGGTGTTTGCTCGGCTCGTGAGCTTGATCGTCATGTTCCGCCACGAAGGCTGGCCCGATCCCACGGGTGCCGAGGTGAAAGCGTTATTCTCTTTCAGGCGCTCCGGTGACACGAGCAATTATTACAGTTCGGTACTACCGGGTATCGACAAGGCGCTGGTGGCTAAGTTGCCGGAGACCCTTCATGGGTACATGCCGAAGTGGTTCTGGGTCGGCGGCGAGTGGAAGACCCAGGATGCAACCCGACACCCGCCGACGCATTTCATTTCCCATGCTAGTAAGCTTTTTCTATTTTTTCCTTTTTGCTATTTACTGATTTTTCCTTTTTGTTCTAACAGGTAGTGATTTACGTTTTCAGTCCGCAGTTCGAGTTCGGTCCCTAGCTATAGTCTTGCTACCCAGATCGACACCCTATTGAGGCTTAATCCGGAGAGGCGACACTACTCGGCACTTACCAAGGAAGAGACCCTCCTCGACCACAACTTGAGCCCAGAGATCATCGACAAATCTTTTAAGCCAGGTACGACTTCATTTCCGCTCGGACTGATTATCAATTGTTTCGGCATCTAGTTGTTGCTCGACACTTACTCGGCACTTATCGTCTAATCGTTGTTCTCTTGCAGTCTATTACCCCCTCCTCAGGCTCAAGGAGTTTGAATCGGCAAAGGCCGCGAATAAGTACCGTCGCAAACATCCGAACCCCCTAAAGGCCAGAACAACAGCCGCGATGTCTGGGCGACTGAACTTAGCAAAGAAGAGGGCGGCGCTCAACAAGGAGCCGACGCTCCAGGATGCCGACGTGGCCGTTCCCACAGCCCGCCGAGGTCCGAGTGTGCCCGTGCCGGAGCCACGCCTGACGAGACGCCGGGCCAGGGAGGAGTCGGGCCCATCCGGCAACGAGGCCCCGGGTGGCGGCCCCGAGGGTCAGGCCGCCGTCAAGAAGAAGAAGGGTGTCGAGGCGGAGAGCTCGGGCCTTGCCAAGGAGAAGGCGGCGCACGTCCACCAGGACAAGGTGAACACCTTCGTCCCCGTTGATGCCGAACGGAGGGCCCGTTTGGCTAAGACCCTCCCCGGCTTCCCTGACGACTGGTTTCTGGACCTTCGCGCTGCTGACGGAGTTTCCGTCCCCAACCAGTTCGGGGTTCCCGACGAGATGGTTCGTGCAGCTCGGCTCCCTCTAGTCGCCTGGACCCCGACTGCCCAAGCCGCCGTCAGAGGCTCGACTCTGGTCTGCTCACCCTGGAGGACTTTCGCGAGATTATGCGAGCGAAAATCTCCAAGCACGGGTTAAGTGCCGAGTTCGAGGGGCTGGTATGCGAGGTCGATGAGGAGGAGGCCGCGCTGGTCCGCCGTCAGAGGGGCTGGTCCGATGACGAGATCGTTGGCTTTTCCAACTTCGGCGCGACGCCTCCTGACGAGATGCGTCTGAAGCCGGGTGAGGTCCTCTCCGATTATACATCCTTCCTGCTGCCGACCCGGGACTTTGCTGATGAGGCCGACCCCTCTCGGATATTACGGGGGGCGCATGACCACGAGGCCGGATCCTCGGGTGCAGCCGAGGATGAGAGCGGTGCTGGCCAGGGTGATGGTGAGAATGCTGTCAAGGATGCCGGGGTGGAGCCAGAGCCTTCTGACTCGGTCGTTGCGGATCTGGCCTCCAATCCTTCTCTTGGCCAGTAGTTTGTTCCCGGCCTGCGAGCCATTATGTCAACCGTCTGTGGTCTTGTTTTGGATATAAATATTTTATTACCTTTGGCCTGCGAGCCATTTTGAAAAAACTTGATCTATGAATGCTTTAAGTATGTTTGTTTATGTTTCGAATATTTGAGTGAACGTTCTAATTTATTTGGATGAATGGTATTTTCATTACTTATGCGTATTTGCAAAAAACTTGATCTATGAATGCTCTAAGTACGGGCTTGGTGCCGTGTTGCGTACTTACTCACTCGGACGGCCGAGCCCCGAGATTGGGCTCGACACTTTATATTTACATGGCCGAGCCCCGAGATTGGGCTCGGCACTTTTTATTTACACGGCCGAGCCCCGAGATTGGGCTCGGCTCTCTTTATTTACACGGCCGAGCCCCGAGATTGGGCTCGGCACTTTTTATTTACATGGTTGAACCCCGAGATTGGGCTCGGCACTTTTTATTTATATGGCCGAGTCCCGAGATTGGGCTCGGCACTTTTTATTTACTTTTAACCTGTCCAATCCATTCGTAGGATCGAGCGATGGTTTGGCCATGTCGAGCTTCGCGTTCGAGCCCATCGTTCACTCCTTACATTGGCGCTGTGGCCTTACCGGGCTACTTTGCCGAGCCCGGGTCGTGTCGGCCGAGCCATCGTACTGACCCGACTTGCACATAATTATGTGGAAGCTTACCTGTCCGGTCTCGCGTTCGGACTCGGAGGTATTCTCGGCCTGACTGGGCTTCCTAGTTGAGCCCAACTAGTGCCGACCAAGTCTCGTACTGATCCTGGCCGACACTTCGTTCGTTACTTTAATTACGCCGCTTCGACTCGATCTATACTTAATAAAGGCAAACGCAAATACATAAAAAATCACACCTCTTTACAAGGTTCGTTCATTTTTTACAAGGTAAAATTGCGACATGAAGATACAAGATTGTCCTAGACCTATTGGTAGAACTTTTTCTAAAACGCTGAATTCCATGGGTATTGGTGGGGGGGTGTCGTCCAGGTGTTCGAGACGGTAGGCCCCGTGTGGAAGGACCTCGCGGACCTTGTAGGGCCCTTCCCATTTCGGCTTGAGTGGTCCGGGGTCGGGCCCTGTTACCCTTTTTAGTACCAAGTCGTCGACCTGATAGGAGCGGGATTTGACTTGGGAATTGATGTATCTCTCACTCCGTCTCTTGTAGGCCGCGTTTCTGAGCTTGGTTTGCGACCGGTGCTTGTCAATCAGGTCGAGGTTCGCTCTCAGCGACTCGGAGTTGGATTTTTCTTCGAAATGGGTTACCCGGAAAGTTGGAGCGCCGAGCTCGACGGGTACCATCACTTCGGTCCCATACGCCAGGGAGAACGGCGTCTCTCCTGTGGATGACCTGGCTGTGGTGCGATATGACTAGAGCACGTTCGAGAGTTCCTCTGGCCAGGCCCCTTTCGCGGCTTTGAGTCGAACCTTGAGCCCTTGCTTGAGTATTTTGTTCACAGCTTCGACCTGGCCGTTGGATTGGGGATGATAAGGTGTCGAGAAGAAATGTTTGATGCTGTGTTCTTCGCAAAACATTTCTAATTTCTTCCCTTCAAATTGCTTCTCGTTGTCTATGATTATTGAGTTCGGCACCCCAAAGCAACATACGATGGACTTCCATAAGAAGTCGATCATTTTTTGTTCCGTGTTGATGGCGAGCGGCTCGGCTTCTACCCATTTTGTGAAGTAATCCACGGCGACGACCGCGTGCTTCACTCTGCCTTTTCCGGTAGGTAGGGGGCCGATCAGATTGATCCCCCACTTGGCGAACGGCCACGGGCTGAAGATGGACTTCAAGGGTTGGGACGGTTGGATGACGTTAGGTGCAAAGGTTTGGGATTTTGTGCATCTCCGAGCCATATCCAAGGCGTCCTTCTTCAGGTTCGGCCAATAGTAGCCTTGCCTGAGGACTTTGTGAGCGAGGGCGTATCCTCCGGAATGGTTACCGCACACTCCCTCGTGGATCTCTTTGAGTATGTACTCGGCACTTTTCTCGTCTATGCATTTGAGCAGAGGTGCCGAGTACCCCCTCTTGAACAGTTCACCGGCCACGATCGTAAATCGAGCTGCCCAGGTACGGAGCTGTCTGGCCTCCTTTGGATCAGATGGCAGCACACCGGTCTCGAGATCCTATCGGATCGGGACCATCCAACTCGGTTCCTCATCCTCGGAGGTATGACCGGCACTTAGGATAGCAGTGCCGAGCACAGAAGGTTGTTCTTTGTGGGCGACTTGTACGTACTCGACGCTTTCCACCCCGGCGCTTGAGGCGAGGCGGGCCAAGGCGTCGGCCTGTACGTTCTCCGTCCGGGGAATGTGTTCTATTCGGGTTCGATGTTTGACTAGCTTTTTCTTCACTAGTCCCAAATAGGGAGCCAGTCCTGGTTCTTTGACCTCAAATTCCTCGAAAATTTATTTAACCATTAGCATTGAGTCGGAGTATATGGTGAGGTCGGTTAAACTCATGGCTTCGGCCAAGGCGATCTCGGATAGCAATGACTCGTATTCGGCCTCATTGTTGGTTGCCGGGAAGAGGTACTGGATCGAATGGTAGAAGAGCCTTTTTTGGGGATCCACGAGGACGACCCCCCCGCCTGCTCGTCCGGCAGTGAAGGACCCGTCTACGTACATCACCCAAGGTTCCTCGCCTTTCGTCTTCTCGACTCCCGGCGTAAATTCGGCTATGAAGTCCGATAGTACCTGCCCCTTCATTGCTGTTTGGGGTCGGTAATGGATGTCGTATTGCCCTAGCTCCACCGCCCATTTGACCATCCGGCCCTAAGTATCGGGTCGGTGTAAGATCTGTCTTAGCGGGTAGGACGTGAGGATGGTGATTGAATATTCTAAGAAATACGGTCTCAGTTTTCGAGCCGCAGTTACTAAGGCAAAGGCAAGTTTTTCCATCGGAGGGTACCTCAGCTCGGCATCGTGTAATGCTTTACTCACGTAGTAGACCGGGTATTGGTTTGAGTCCTCTTCCCGTATCAGGGTGGCACTTACCGCCACACTGGATACCCCCAGGGTCTCTTTGATTGCTTCCAATGCCCTTTGACAGTTCGGCGTCCACTCGAACTTGTGATTTTTCTTGATAGCGTCGAAAAAGGGTTTGCAGCGGTCGGTGGACTTTGAGATGAACCTGCTCAAGGCGGCGAGTTTGCCAGTCAGGCTCTGAACTCCCTTGATCGACGTCGGTGGTCGGAGGTCCTGCACTGCCTTGATTTTCTCGGGGTTGGCGTCGATGCCGCGTTGGCTGACTATGTACCCCAAGAATTTTCCCAAACCGACACCAAAAGTACATTTTTTCGGGTTTAACTTCATAGAATAATCACGCAAAATAGAAAATATTTTATTAAGATCGTTAACATGATCAGACGCGTACACGGACTTAACTAACATATCATCTACATACACTTGTTAGAGTAGGATACCCGGCGTTCCAATCTAATTGGACGTATTCTACTTGTAAATACAGTCTATTGGAATTATATTATGAATAAGGCATTTCTTTATCTTAAGAGAAAGCATTTATCTTATAATTGCACTTAAGATAAAATCCCTAGATCACTTATGGTTATAAGGTATGGTTGTGCATAGAGATGGTGATCATGGAACATACCTTGAAA
>BKCP01013625.1:1268014-1295771 GCA_008636005.1 Striga asiatica | reverse complement strand
TGGTGATTCTTATTCAAAAAATGTGAGATATTTTCTTTTAAAAAATTGAGATATCCCAACAATAACGAATTTTCAGATTTTTTTCCCATTAATTATTGATGTAAATCAAACAAAAATTGTTATGAGAATGTTATACTAAATATTGATAAACTCCAATCCTCCATGAATTATTTATATTTATGGATTTTGTGTGTAAATATATTGATTTTTTTCGTAAATAATGATGAATTATATTATTTTCTAACATAACTCATAACTTCTTTATGTTATTTTGATAGTTAATATTCTTTAATTGAAATAATATATGACTATTGATTGAAACAATTTATTTTACTGCATATAATCATAGAAAATTAAAAATCTATTAATTACCAAAAATCACGTCCAAAATCTATATCTATTAATATAGAAAAGTGAAACATTTAGCTGAAATAGTATGTAAAATTCCGCCTAAAATTTTCGTTTTCACTAATAATGGATTTTTTTTAAAATTTTCGTAAATTCTCACCAAAAGCACAATTTGATTTTTGAAAAAAATTAGATTTGCAAATCCGGCTAAACATTTATCTATTCATGATTTTTTTGTCCATATTTATCTAACTAAGAAATATTTTTAAAATTTAGAATGAATCCCATATTATGTGAATTGTTGGTAAAAAAAATTTGTCCATATTTATCTAACTACAAATACAAAATGTTTCTAAAGATTGTAAATAATGCCATATTATGCGGATTCTTTCTATTATTTGGCGCACACACAAATGAAAAACGCCAGTTCGGTTTTAGATTAATTATGGACTCATTCTAGGACTCTGTAGAGAACTCCATTTTGGTTTAGCTTAAACCGAATTAATCAACTAATGCACAACACTTTATATAATTAGTTGTATAGTTCTTGAGCAATTGTTGCAGACTTTCATGGTTATTTTCTTATCATAGAGACTAATTACCATAGAATGTGATTGTTAAAATATATCCAATCCAAAAAATATTTATTTCAAATTAATAATTCAATCCTACATTAGATTTAAATTATATGATCGATTAATATGAAAACTCTCTTATTATGTTTAATTTATTTATCGTCAAACCAAATATTGAGTATATTCAAGAATTGGAAAGATTATATCGAAAAAACAAATAAAATTAATTCCTAAGAGTTAACTTTTCAATTAGAATGTTTTCAAACTATAACACTGTCTTACAATTTTGGTGTTTTTAAACATATTTCCAATAATAGTTTTAAATGGACTGTGTAAATCACACGGTCAATTGAGCGTTCATATTTATCTAACTACAACACTTTTTACAGTCTGGAAAGAATCCAAATTCATATGGACAGTTTATTTTAGCGCAAATTTTGAAAAATCAATCGAGTGAAATTTTGTTAACTTTTCCAGAAAATCACACGGCAAAATTGGTTTTCAAAATTTATCTAATTATAACACCTTTTTAAATTTGACTTATTTTTATTATTTATTGTACATTAACAATAGTAAATAAATTAATTTAATTAAAAAAATCAAACGCAATATTTTGAGCTAATATCGTCTATCATAAAATTGATACTGTAATTGGAATTCTTCTATCATAAAACTCACCTATAATACTGTCTAATTACTAATATTTTAGGCTGTAATACATATTATTTATTCATATTATATTTTAGATACTCTTAATTATGTTGTTTGGACAAATTTAATACACATATAAATATTTTTCTTCCAAAATAGTGTAGAAAAAATTTAAGTGACTTCATGCATTCAAGAATAATATATAATATTTTAGGTATCTTTACATATGTTATATAATATTTTAGGTATTTTTAATATTTAAGCATACATGTTTTATATGTTATTTTACACAAGTTAATTTATATGTCTCGCTTTCGACAAACTGAAATTATATCAATTTAGTGACAATTTTATTTTGAAATTTTTTCAAATAATCCTACTTTTATTTGGGTTTGAAATTTATAAATTCAAATTATTTTTATCTAATCACATGGTTAAACAGATTGACCGTAAACAAGAGTCAGACCAATCCTTATCTCATGTCGTCTTATTCCTGAAGAAAGTCGTTTTAGTCATGACAAATGATATGTTGGTGCCTTCCGTGTTACTAACTCAAATATTTAAAAATTTTAATTTGTGTATATGGAATTGTTTAATAATATATTATTATTCATACTTTGTATTCCTTTTTTCGCCATAATAAAATGTTTAATTTTCAATAATTATATTCATAATAATGTTTTAAAAAGGTTTTGAAGAACAATCTCACCGTGCATGGCACGAGTTGCTCACTAGTTTTTTGAAAAATAAAAATAAAAAGATGCTTTCCGAAAATTCTATTAAGGCTATGTTTGTTTTGATTAATTTGAAATCCCTTGATTTTAAAATTTTTAAAATATAAATTTTTACTTGCATACTCTTTGAATGGATGTATTGAAAATATTATAAATTAATTGTCTAGCTTGCACCGATGATGTTGACTCGCGGTGGTGATGAACCTAAATGATCGCGGACGGCGTGGTCGTCAACGGTGATAAATAGTGGATTTCAAATGACTGGTTTGAGGAGTCATTTAAAATCCTTCAAAATAATGACAAAAAAAATATTTAGCATGAATTTGAAATCCTCTAGCTGTCCATTATCATTCCAATATGCATGTGATTTAAACTTTTAAATTTAAAATTTATAAATTTCAAATCCCACAATAAATCCTCCAATCCAAACGTAGCCTTAAAAGAAAATGACTTTTTCAAAAACAGGTGTTAGATAGAGAATTAATCCTCCAACAGTCCAACTTTCTCGATTACAAAAAGTAAAAAATCTACAAATTACTTGCAGGGATCAAAAGAAATCAATGCTCATTAATGAAACTAACATAAATGACAAGCAGATCAACCCGTTCTTGTTTGTGTAGGGAGAAAAAACAACGATTAGCCGGTGGCTATCAAGCAAAACTTGAGTAAATTTTGCAATCCATATCCCTTATCTTCTTACGAAGCTTCATATGAAGAAAATCTTAATTAAAAACCGGAAATAGTTAATACATATATGCTTGACAAATTAAATAACAGAAGATTAAATTACAAATTAATAGGCTTGCTCCAGCTTCTCAGATCACACACACACACACGAGTTGAAACTTTATTAAATTACTTTTCCTTGTGTGAAATTGATCAAGAATGAGATTAACCCAAGCAGGCCCTAAAACTGCTACAGAGACAAACTCTGCTTTATTTTTGAGTCCCCGCCCAAAATATAAAATATATGGAAAAATGAAACAACAAAAAATCAGAAAACAAAGGAAAAACACACAAACACCATTGATCTTCAGAAACTGTTTATCCATGGTGTTTACGATCCCCGTTGGGCTTCCTAATGAGAGAAACATGGATGCCCGGATCATTATGGCCGCACTTGGCGTTGTAAAGAATGGAATTGTTTATTCCCTGGACATTGCTATTGAAGAAGCCCGTCATCGGCTGAGCTGGCACAGCCGCGTTTTTCCCATTTTTCTCCTTATTCTTGGACTTGTCTTCCCCACCATTCTCCACGCCTGATCCTTGGCCATCACTCGAACTTGCATATTTAGCAAGATTATTACGGGTTTTCTTGTGAGATGGGCTTAATTGCATGATTGCCCCTCTGTTTTCGCCCGCGAGCGTTATGACCCGCATGCCGAGGTCTTCGGAATCAGATACTTTTTTCTTGCTACCATTGCTTGGTTCCGATTTTCCTTTGATTGTATGGGGATTGTTGTTGTGATTTTTCAATTGTTTGCCGATGATCTCTTGGACGAGCACATTTTTCTGCTCGATTCTGGGCTCCGATTCATTCTCACTATCTGTTTTGATCTGTGGTGGGGGGAGGGTTAGAGGGGATGGAGGGTGGGATAAGGGTTTGTTTGTTTTTGGCGATTCGTTATCCGAATCGGGTTTGATAACTTTCGGAGATGGCGATGGAGTTCGTGCTCGCATTTCGGGAGAAAGTACCGATTGTTGAGTTTTTGTGGGAGTTGGTTTTGGGGAGGGAGTCGGGGACTTACTCGGCCTCATTGGGGATGGCTGCTGAGCTGGCGGAAAGCTGGCCGGCAGCAGTGGGTGGGGGTAGGGGTGGGGGTGGTGGAGGCCGCATGGCGAGAGACGATAGGCGGAACCATGCTGGGCGTTGGCTCATTTTTTGGGGAACTAATTTGATGTGAAATGATTTTGTTGAGAGTTATATTGCATATGATGTTGATCGATGTGTAGTTGAGATATATAGGAAAAGAGAGGAGGAGGCTTGAAAAGGAAAAGAAGATGGTAGGAGAGACAAAGCATCAGATTCACCAATTGAGGAAAAAAGGAAAAAGTTGTGTTATGTTCTCTCTACGGTTGGTATCACCTGCTTTTCTGCTTCTTGAAGCCACAGCAGCTCTTCCCCACTCCTCTCTACAGTGTGGTTTATGTAAAAATCATGTTGTTTAGGTTTCCCTCGGGGAATTAGTTGTTTTTTTATTGGGAATGTTATGGAAGTTTTTGTTTTTTAGATACTTTTCTTCTAGACCTATACTAGTCCTTTTCATTTTATTTTATTTTTGTCGAAACGATAGAGTTTTATAATAAGACACATATATACAAACTAGAGTACAATCGGCAACAACCGAAATAAGCAGCTACAAAGCTGAATCAAGATGGAGGATAACCCAAATGGAAGTCTAGACTACCACGAACACAACCACAAATAATAGATACTCCTATAGGTGGAGAATACACAACTCCTAAACAAGAGAATAAACACTCAAAATAGACACAGGAAAATCACATAGCAGCAAACAAAAACTACGACTAGTATAACTAGATACCGCCCTCCCCACCAACCGGACAGCCCCGCCGAACCCCACCACACGTTACACCAAAGTCGCCCACCCAAAAGTCAGAAAGCATGGCTCAAGACTCAAAATTAGAAACTCCAATCAAGCTACGGCTGACTAGCTCATCAATCTCCTCCCACAACAAAATCCGATGACCGCAGCCCCTAAGCACCCCGAGGCGAAGACCGCCATCGTCGGAAGTACCCGCCATCCAAACACCAAGGAGAAGACGAGAATAAGGAAGAGGAGGACGCAAATCAAAGTCCGACCACCGTCAAGACGACGATGATCAATGCCGGCCACAACAGGAGGGTCGGCAAGGCACCACCTGTTGTGAGGACCATTGAGTCCAATATGAGATATGGCTACTGTTAATTCGAATCCCAAAAGCAACGCTTTACGTGCCCATAAATGACTAACTTTAGTTATTTGTATCTCACTCACCGTAAATCAATTTTGAGAAAATAAATATAACACGTGTATTTACTGGAAACGTAAATTTTTAATTTAATTTAGCCATGAAAAAATTAATCAAAATTGGATCAACTCCAATCTTATTTAACTGATTCTCTAATACATAAGGGTGCTAAAGACACGTGAAAGACAAATCTTTCTCTCTTTATTATGTTTCTAATAAGCCCCAGCATGAGATTCACTTCAACTTTTCTTTTGCTTGTTTGGATGTTGATTCTAATTCTCTCTCTCTCTCTCTCCATATTTTACGGGCTGAAAGAGCTTCAAAATGGTTCCAAATTCTCATAAGATTTATTTCACATGTTTAATGTTCTTGGAAGTGTACGAACGATGTATTTTTTGTGAGTCGTCCTTGTGGTGAAATAAAATTCTCTCTAGTGTCAGCTTTGGCATTAATAAAATAAGAACCTTCCCAACATATCATAAAACGAAGTGCAAATGGGCCAAAAAAGGTCATTTGTCCTCCACATTTCCATAAGCTAATTTTTTTAAACACTCTTAAACTATAAAATAGTTATTACTTCAGTGGGAGAATAAATTATTAGAATTTATAAACTGATATGACATAAATATAACTAATAAAAGTGATATACTATAAAAACTACAAAATTTGACCTCTACATTTTTTATAATTAGCAATAAAAAATATATTTGTGAATATATTATAATTAAGAAAATGTATAGAATTAATTCATTTTAAGTTTTTAATTATATCATTTTTTTACTACACAAAAATATAATCCGCATCCAATTGCAACAATAAAAATGTGTTCGATTTGGCATTAAATCGACAAACTCTAAACCTAACTTGGAATTTACGTGGCGTACTGGACTAGAAGTAAAAAAATAAAGTGTTCTTATTTTTATTTTTATTCGTTGAGATTATTTATTCTTAATTTGTTTATTTGTTAGTAGTGAATCAAAGGAATCAAGGAAGAACACTTACCATGTGGAGCAGCCGAACTTGGAAGGAAGAAATCACCATGCAGAATGGACGCGGATACTTGGAAATCTACTTACCATATTGAGTAGCTGCAAGACGTGTGAAGAACTTACCATGTGGGAGTTGACTTGCGATTTAGGCAATAGGTCACAAGTGCAAGTTAGAAGAATTTGGACACGACTATTTTTGTAAAGCACAAAAAGGAAGGAGACTTGCCATTTTGGAAGCGGTATAAACACTCTCTCTCGCAAGTGTTAGATAAGAGTTTTTATTATTATTTGTTGAGAGAGAGTTGTGTGTGGTGTGTGCTCTAACTGTATTTTTAAAGTAAATATATTTTCATTGAAAGAGAAGACAAGAGCCTGTTCTTGATCTTCCTGATCATAAGTGATTTCTGAATATTGAATAAGTGTTTGGGATGGAACAACACAAGGGATTTGTGTTAGAAAATCCGCAAGGAATTTGTGGTCGAAAAAGTAATTGTATAGGTGATTGCATTGTAAGTTTAGAAGAGGGAGTATTCTGTATAATTCCTAAGTGTAGTAGGCCAAACTTCTATATGAATGAAGAGTTCCAAGGGAGAGCGGGATGCTCTCCATAAGGTTCATGTTTTGTATGAACTTGCTTTCGCAATTGTTTGAATGTACAGTTTAAGCGCAATTTTGTTAATCCTTCAAAATTTTAATTTACACTAGAGCGGGTTTTCGTACATATACGCAAAGATCTTGAGGTACTGTTAACGGGCAACCATGTCTAGAACTCCGCAATTAGTTGGCTCGAACTACTCATATTGGAAATCAATGATGACGATCGTCTTGCGATCTCTTGGCAAGGGTGCTTGGGAGAGTGTGGAGAATGGATTGACTTATCCGATCACAAAGGAAGCACCTGATAGTGCGAAAGAGACCACAACTACAACCGTACTTAAGCCAAGTGATCTGTGGTCAAATGCTGAAAAACTGCAAGAAGCGAATTTTCGAGCTCTATACACAATTCTAATGCAGTTGATCAAACACGACATAAGATGATAGTTCAGTGTACAACCGCAAAAGATGCATGGCGAATTATGGATCGCTAGTTCGAAGGTTCCCAACTACACACTGACCAAATTCTCCAGCTTTCGATTTTTATCTTGGTTTTTATGAATTTTTTTACTATGCTTTAATTTGTGCAGAGTCTACATTGCAATTGGTCCTGAGGCTGCGTGGTTAAATTATTGAGATGGCCTTGGCTCGGAAGTATAGCCAGGACTAAATGATCTGCCTCAACTAACAAATTTTTAACCTGTTGATTGAGCTATTTATGAGGATACTTTTGATTGAGCTTAATTGCTTCAACCTGAGATGTTAGCCAATGCCTGAATCGCTAACAATTATTCGGTAATTGTTGTTTCGTAACTGAAAATGTAGGAGAAGATACCTGTGTAGTTTTTCAAAGTCCGTAGTGAATTTTGATTCTGGTTTTACTCTGCATCTTAAACATGGTAGTTCAATTGCTTTAGTATGGAATTTTGGTTTCAGTTTTATGTTATACATGAAAACTTATAGCCTCTTGTGATTTTACTTGAATTATAGATCTCAAACATATTTCACTTCTGTCTACACCAGAGACATGGAATGGAAGTTGTATTATTGCAAATGCACAAACATCTTCCCTCTCCAAACACCATCTCTTTACAATCAGCCTCACATGTTTATACTTTATATCAACACCAAAAATCCCACCATTTCTGATCATGGGAATCAAGATCAGTTTTCCCCCAATCATCAGACGATGTCAGTGGACTCTCCATTCGAGGCTGAGGCTGAGGCTGAGGCTGAGGCTCGACCAATTTCAACATCTCCTCATCGTTCACTTCGTCCTGCAAACCCACGAATTCTGCCCTAGTGCTGACATCATCACCATCCGAAAGCATGCCCACAAATTGTTGGCTACAAATATTGTTGTTGAGCTCCAAATTTGTTTCCTTCTTACAATCCCACTCCCCATCACTTCTGTTTTCTGATTTATCCATTTCATCCTTCACATTCTGTAACTGCTTAAGCAGTGTGATTAAATCCCAGAAAATCAGTATCACTGAATATAACACAATTTGCATAATAATAATAACATGAAACCCGCAAATTCTGTACAGTTCAATATAAGTCCCAAATAAAATGTTTTATTGATTAAAAAAAAAAAGAAAAGGAAAATCCAACTTGAAAAAACAACCTGTACAAGCAAGTACTCCTTCTCTTCCTTCAAGCGCTCAAATTTGGAAGCTAAATCGTTGTAACTAGCCAACAAGACGCTGTAGTCTTTCTGGATCTGCTTCGATTTCCAGCGAGCCCTTTTGTTCTGGAACCAAATGGCGACCTGTCTGGGCCGCAGGCCCAATTCCTTCGCGAGCTGGGCCTTCTTTCTGGGCTCGAGCTTGGTCTCGGACTCAAAGGTGACCTCCAGGGATCGGATTTGTTCGTCACTGAACCTCCGCTTGTTCTTGCTCTTTTTTCTTCTTGATGATGTCGTGTTTATGTCCGCAAAGCAGCACTCTGAAGCGGATGAGTATTCGGACACATCCAACATTTTTTGTCCTTTGTATTTTTTGTTTTGGTTTTATAAGTTGGGAATTCCTAAGAGTGGTGAGTGCTTGGAGTTTTGTTTGGAGTGCTTTTGCTGTGTAATCTTCAGTTTGAAGGTTTGGTAGCATGTTTATATGCATCTTTTGTTTGGATGTGTGGAGTTTTCGTGTCGAGTTTTTCTTCTAATGCCTTGATGACAGCTTTATCCGTTATTATTTAATTAATGGAAGACATTTTGGTCCCACAACCATGAGAAGATGATAGTTTGTGATCAAAAGTAATCTTTTACACAGCGTGAATGGACCTGTAAAAATTATTAAGGTTTTGTTTAAGTGTATTGTATTTTGTATCGTGTGTGTTTGTTTATTTGTGTTCATATATCTATTACAAAACATCGTTCCACTTTATTTTTTCTTTAATAGATTTTGTTTACAAAACGAACGTTTTCTTTAGATATGCATGTATTCTATCTAAAAATTTATATTTTCTTGTCCAAATGGGTCGTAATTCTGTATTTCTGTACATATAATAAAACTTGAAAATTTTGTATCAACTTTTAACATGGGATGCTGAGAATATGTGAATCTTTGGTACGTGTCATTTTCATTCAACTCATAAAAATAAAATAACAATAAATATAACAGTAAAATATACCGAGAGAACAAGTGGATTGGCATCTGTCACCCTCAATAAATAGAATTGAGCCACCTGTTCCATAGTCAAAACCCCAATTTTTGGGTCGGCCGTAGATTAATGACGTGGCATCTGCTATGAACCATACGGGGTTGAGCACGTGTCGTGGGTAGTCAACATCGGTTATGGAAGCTACTTAGGAAATGTAAGGGACACTTGTCTTTGTGAGCTTTTGACTGCTTTATTTATTTATTTATTTTTTTTTTTTCCCGCAACGATAGAATTATATCAAAATAAAACACAAATAAAATACAAACATACAAACTAGAGTTCAAGCATCAGCACACAATAGAAAGAAGAAGCTACATCGCTGAATCTAGCAGGGAGAACTACCGAAAGGTAGCATAAAACCTAAATATCACAACACCACTAAACGTTTCCAAAAGGAGAATAACAAAATAAAATCCCAACAGGAGAATACACTAAGCGCATTACCAACAAGAGAGAAAGAAGAGCCTACGCACAAACACAACACCAAACACCTAAAACGAAAACCAACAACTACACCACCCTTCCGCAGCCAATAGCCAAACCAGGCCAAATTAACGATGACGCCAACAGACACCTATCCAAAGGGTCAAAACTGTCCAAAAAATCGCCTAACTGGGTTGGACGCAAACGGACCCAACCCATGTCCCAACGGACACCCGAGACCCGCACCTGGAGACCCACACCACAAACCACCTATACCAACCGAACAACCTGACTCAGACTCAAGAACTCAACCCACGGCCCAAGTTAGCCGGCCGAACACCTTCGCCCAACACCAGAGATATGAGGGACATGGCGATAGGTGGCGGAACCCTCCACCCCGGACCTCCAAAAGGAAGAACGAGGTCGCAGCCCACCCCGAAGAAGCTCCAGAGGTTTGCCCAACGCCGCAAAAAATGCCGGCATAAACGGTCGCCCTCCACGCCATCCAAGCAGCCAGAGAACAGCGAGACTTAATTTGGGAGTTGGGCACCACTTTGCCTGCGAAAACCCCAACTCTTAGTGGCGCCTCTCCAAGACACGAGCAACGAGGCAAAAGAACGTCCCGCCGGCAACCACGGACGGCCGGCAGGCCACCAGCCAAAACACCACTCGGAACACCCTCCCAGGAGCACCACCCCAAAGCAACCCCCAACACCAAACTGGACGAAGCCAGCCCATCACCGACAGCAATTGACCACCTCTCCATCTGACCTACTGCCACAACACCAGGAAAGCGAGTAGATCCAGGGGAGAAAAAGGCGAAGGACTTCGACCCTCCCAACGACGGTAGCAGCCAGATCTGAAGTCAACAGACTCATTGCACAGAAACCGAAACTCCACCCCATTCCGCCAAAGACGCTCTGAAGAGTAACAACAACGCGCCGAATAAATAAGGGAAGGTGTCTGAACATGAGCCGCACCGACACCCTAGATGAGGGCATCTCCGACTATGGCAGCAGAGGAGCCCAGCGGAAGGGAGGCAGGCACACCGATAGAAAGGTTTTTCTTTTTAAAAATTAATTGTTTCAAATTATAGTAAATTTTAAAATTTTGTTACTTTTTATCTTTTTAATTTAATAAAATGCATGTTTNGCTAGGATTCAATATCTACCCGGGCTATAATTATTTAACGAAATATACACACATATATATATATATACACACACACACACATGTATATATATATAGGGGATGGATCCAATGAGTCCACCTCTTAAAATGTGGACGTGAGACTCAATCTTAGCCACTCATTTTGTCTAGATCAAGAATTTATGTTAATCAATTAAAATATATTAATTAAATAATAAAAATAATTAGTAGTTGACCCCGGCATTGACTGTTGACTCCAGCGTTGACTGTTGACTTCCGGCGAGAATCGTTGACTTTCGGCGTTGACCGTTGACTTCCAGCGTCGACCCGTTGACCTTGGTATGCATCATGTATGAAAGAATAATTAAAGACAACTAACCTAGCAACAACAGACAACTAACCTAGCAACATCAGACAACTAACCTTGCAACTACATTTAACTGACCTAGCAACTACATTTGACTAACCTAGCAACAACAGAAATCTAACCTATCAACAACAGACAACTAACCTAGCAACTACTTAGAACTAACATAGCAACAAGATAGAACTAACCTAGCAACAACAGACAACTAACCTAGCAACTAGACATAACCAACCTAGCAACAAGATAGAAATAACCTACCAACAACAGACAACTAACCTAGCAACTACAGAGAACTAACCTAGCAACTAGAGAGAACTAACCTAGCAACTACAGAGAACTAACCTAGCAACTAGAGAGAACTAATCTAGCAACTACAGAGAACTAACCTAACAACTACAGAGAGATCGGCTTGGGAGCAGATCAGGCTGAGAGATCGGCCTAATCTTCTCTTTGGGGCCATCTGGAGCGACCTCTTCACCCCTACCATTTCGGTGTTCCTTTGGCGCCTTCTCTTGCGCCGGATACCCGTGGATACTGTGTTGCACGCGAGGAGGATCGCCTTTCCCTCTTGGTGTTTGTGTTGTTCTGAGACTGCACGCCATGAGACCGAGACCTTTACCTACCTTTTTCAAGAGAGTGAGATTGTGAGGAGAGTGTGGGAGCATTTTGCCACTTGGACCCATAATCCCTACCCACCACAGCCAGTTTTTTTGAGCTCCTGAGTTTTTTCTCATAGAGCACACCTTAGACACGTGGGCTTCCTCATTTCTTGTCTGATCCTTTGGTTCACGTGGACGGAGAGGAATAGTGCAAAGTATAGAGATATTACTTTTTTGTTTTCTCACGTTGTTTTGCAGGTAGAGAGACATCTTTCGCTCCTCATAGCATTAGGCAGGCTCACGGCACGAGACTGGGCAGACTGCACGCCACCACACCGCTACATGGTGGCTTCCCACCGCTTGTTCGGCCTATTGAAGACCATGCACACATGGAAAGAGACCAAAAGTTGTTGTTGCATGAGAACAAAACATCCTACATGGCAAAAGATGATGTAGGGACAAGCTAAGGGGTAAATATACGATAGAGCAACCCTAACTCCAAGAAACACGTGTATAGGAAAGTGTAGAGTGTTGTTACTTAGCCACAGCAATGACAAATATATATGGATCATCAATGTAACAGGAAAAAAAAAGGGTGAAGAAGAAACCCTACCTTTTCAGTGAAAGTTTTGAGCTTTGTGTTCTTGTTTGTTTCTTGCATTAATGTTGCACATGATGTTTTCCTTTTATGGTATCAGAGCTGGTTGAAAAGCCAGTCTCTGATCCATCTCCTTCCATCGATTTGATTTCCCTTTTCTCAAATCCATGGCTCTCATTACATCTCAAGCTGATCCAACAATACAGGTGCAAAGTAACCTTATCACTATTAAGCTCAATGACAACAATTATTTGCTTTGGGAACAGCAAATCCTAACATCCATCAGAGGTTATGGGTTGTATGGATACCTCACAGGAGAAACACCCACACCAGACAAGATAATCACAGATCCAGCCACAAATGAGCCATCATTGAACAAAGCTTTCTTGACCTGGGTGAAGCAGGATCAGCTCATTGCATCATGGCTATTATCTTCCTTGTCTGAAAATGTTCTTATATCTACTGTTGGCCTCAATATCTCGAAGGAGATCTGGGAAACTCTCAAAGCAAGCTTTGCAAGCCACAGTCTTGCCAAACAAATGCAACTCAAGCTTGAGTTACAGACTCTCAAGAAAGGCAGTACCAAGATGAGGGAGTATTTTAACAAAATCAAAGGCATATGTGACCTCCTTGCTGCAGCAGGCCAAAGGCTATCTGAAAATGACCAGCTGCTGCACCTCTTAGCTGGCCTTGGCTCAGAGTACAACCCAATAGTGGTTAGCCTTACATTGAGATCTCAGCCTTGCTCTATGATGGAAGCATATTCCTTCCTATTAAGCTTTGGAAGCAGACTAGAGAGCACTGGAAACTCAAATGAAGGAGATGGATCTTTCCTAGCTGCCAATCTTGCTACACATGTAGCTAACAGAGGAGGAAGAGGATTTGCAACCTCAAGAGGTAGATCTGATGGAAGTTTTCACTCCAACAGAGGCAAAAGCAATGGAAGAGGAAGAGGTAGAGCAGGCAGAGGCTTCAATGCTCAAAACAAACCCAGATGCCAGATTTGCAACTATAACAATCATACCGCAGATAAGTGTTATTACCGGTTTGATATGAACTTCACCTCAAGGCCTCAAAACAATGGTGGCAGTTTTCAAAACAACCAAGAGCAGCATAGCAGTGGACATCTTTCAGCTAATGTGGCCAGTCTAGGGACTCAATCCAATGATGGAAATCAGGAAGTGCTTTGGTTCCGTGACTCTAGGGCAACACACCACCTTACCAATGAAATGAGCAGCCTCAACATAGCCACAGACTACCAAGGACATGAAAGGATTCAAACAGCTAATGGATCAGGTATGATCATTACTCACACTGGTAAAGCTATGATGACAAGTCCTAATTCCTCTAACTCAAACATATTCCTTCTTAACAATCTGATGCTTGTTCCTCAAATCACCAAAAACTTACTTAGTGTATCCCAATTTGCTAAGGATAACATGGTATATTTTGAATTTCATCCATCTTTGTGCTTGGTGAAGGATCTCAAGACAGGAGCGGTTTTACTCCAAGGAACCCTTAGAGATGGATTGTACTGTTTCCAGCTCACCAACTTTCAAGATAATCATGCTAAGCCTAGTTGTCCTTCTCCTTCAAGTTGTTTTCCTTACCTTCAATCAATGTGCAATGCAGCAGTCCTGGAATCATCTCAGACCTTAGAGCTGTGGCACAATAGATTAGGGCATGCATCTTTCAAGATTGTAAAAGCTGCTTTGCAGCAATGTAATGTCCCTTTTCTAGATAATAAAAGACCTCTATTTTGCAATGTTTGTATGCAATCTAAGTTTCATAAATTACCTTTCTTACCTTCCACTGCACACAACTATAAACCTTTTGATGTCATCCACTCTGACCTTTGGGGACCTGCTCCCATCACCTCTCACAAAGGCTTTAAATACTATGTTAGCTTCATTGATGAGTGCACTCGTTTTGTTTGGATCTACCTTCTAAAGAACAAGTCAGACACTAAGCAGGCTTTCATTCATTTTCTTGCTCTCATTAAAAACCAATATCGTTTTATATTAGATTGGATTGAAAAACAACGTGGTGAAATGTCGTTGATGCATCCAAGTAGTGTAAAGAATTTAGTGTCGCAACGCACTACACCAAATCCATCTCAAAATAAAAATATTGAAGCTATTCGTGACCCGATTTTATCCAAAAGAAAAGGTGCTCCGAGAAAACTGAGACGAAAAAGCCCGCTGGAGTCACGATCACATAAAGTAAAGGTAACACTCTCTTTGTTTTTTTATTAATGTTTATGCAATTATATGAACATATTTTTCTTTGCTTTATTGCTTCTTGTACATTTATTAGCAAAACTTACAAGTTATTAAAGAATTATAATTCTTTGTAGGTTGCATCTGCATCAAGAGGAAAGAGCCTGGGGAAAATTTATTCTGACTTGCAAACTGATGATACTAATGTGCAGGATGCCATCCTTAAAGATTTTTCTATGCCGACAACATTTTCATACTCTGAACTCTTATCGGTTAGTAGCTTTTATATGATTTTTTCTTTCAAATTTTTACTAATTATTGATTTGAAATAGGGTGGTAATGGATACCAAGTTGGATTAATTCAACAATCACTACCTTCAAATTTGACCCCATCACCAGATTCTTTCACATTTAATGTGCAAGGTACTTAAAATTTTTATTTAAAATGTTCTTAGTACTTTTATATCTTTTTGGGCATGCAGTAATGTGTTTCTTTGTAAAACAAACAGATAGTACTACAAACTACTATCATCCACAAGTTGATCAAGATATTGGCAAGGGATTGTGAACGCTTTCTCAATGAGGAGAAACTCATATTCTTCAATATCATGAAAAATTATATATTGTTGCTTGTGTTACCAAACTTATGGGAACAAATTTCATTTTGATCAAAAGTTGGATATCTATGTTTATGTAATAATTATTGATGGTTGATAGTGTCTTTCAATTCATATTTTATGNTTTTTTCTAGATAAACCAATGCAAACTCTGGTTCTATCACCTTGATAGGAGAGAATTACAAGAGTTTAAACTGTGGGACCAAAAGTATAGTGGAATGTATCCCTATGTTTTTTTATTACCTGTAACCATTCTGTAAGCTTTGCCCTGGTAAAATAGCGGGACTGTTCAAAAATTTGAAATTCATTATTTTTTTCTACAAATACGGGAATTTGAAACTTAAAAATGAAAAGATAGTGAAATAAATTTTTAAAAAATTCCTTGATTAGTAAGTCAACATCTTAAAATCAAAAAGTCAACCTACTATTTATGAATTTACCATCAACCTCTTTCAATATACTAGTACGTACCCCGTGCGATGAACTAAATTAGTTATTTTTACAGGCTTTGTCCGTTTAAGTATATAAAGCAATAGGGTTACCATCTATTTTTCACCTCTTTTAATGAGTGTTATAAAGAATAAGATTCCAATCTATTTTTTGCACCTCTTTTAATCAGTGTTACTTTTTTAGTCAAAACATTAAATATGAGCATGGTAGGGCTAGCATGTAAAATAATTAATATATTATCTCACTAACACATTTATACTAATATAAATTTAATTTTAGTATATATATTTATTCCTTGATATAAGAGAAAATAACAATTTTACTTATTCTTGTTCACCATATAATGTCATTATTATTAAATTATTATTTTATTATAAACTTTGTTGTCATATAATGTCATTATTATTTATAAAGTTATAGAAATTGTACGTCTTCCTTTTTTTTATGTAATGAAAAATATTTAATTCATGTTAGTATTATTTATTTATGTAATCAATTTAAAATATGTAAATAAATTTAAAATTAAATAGTGTATAAATATTTTACAAAATATACACATGTTTTTTTAGAATTCAATTTTGTATACTAATTAAACAACTTTGATTTAGAAAATGCCAAAAACTCAATCCCTTCTATGATCAAGATTTTTCTAATTCGCATTATAAGCATTTATAGTTTATTTAGCATTCTCTGCAATGAAAATATATTTTACAAGAATTTAATTATAGAAATAAATCAAAATAAAAAAATTAAAAAAAATAATCATGGGCGCCAATAATATACAAATAAATTCTAAAAAATAGTTAATATATTTTAATTTTAATTTTTTACAATTAGTGAAACTATTTAATGTATCTGGTCATTATCTGTTAAATAGTAAATTATATTAATTTGAAGAACAATTTATTTTTTATATTTAACAAAATAAAGCTTAAGAAAAAAATATATTGGCAAAGATTAATTCACCAATTTGATTTTGTCTGATTACTTGGAAAAAAAATTCTACCTAACCTGTTACGAATCTCCATAAATATTTTTGGATACAAAGTGAATATTTGTGAAAAAAAATTAATATTATGGTTAGAACTTAAAATATGGTGTAATATTTATTTTGACCAAAATATTATCAACATGGATCATGGAAATCAGTCTTTTAATTAATTATAATGAATATCAATGAAAGTATTACAAATATTAATAAAATAATATTTATCTTGACCAAATTATTATCAATATGAATCACGAAAAATCAATCTTGTAATTTATTATAATAACTATCAATGAAAATAATTCAGATATTAATAAATTTATTTAAGTAATTTTTTGATCATATCTTATTTGATCTTATTTGAAAACGTGTATATAGAATCAATTAATGCATATATTTAAAAAGTTAATAAATTTATTTACGTAATCTTTTGATCATATCTTATTTGATCTTATTTGAAAACGTGGATATAGAAACAATTAATGCTTATATTTAAAAAATTTCCAAAAATAGTTATGCATTAAATGTTTCCTAAATTTTTTGCTACTATTTTTAGTAAATGATAATTCTTATTATATATACTAGTGCGTGGCCCGTGTGATGCACGGAAAAACAATATTACGATTATATTATAAATTATATATATAAATAACATTAATCATGATTTATCTATTGTTTTTAACTTAAAATGGATTGAACACAGTCTGACCAAATGGACCGAGAACCGGTTTATAACCAGTCTAGTTCCCTTGAATAAAATATTTGCTATCAAGTCCGTCAACACCAGTCGATTGGACTGATAGGTTTGATAGGACCGATACGATTTTTCAAATAAATTTTGTTACACTTAAAATTATTATAAATAAAATTACATATTTAAATAAAATATAGATATATAAATTATTCATCAATTAGTTTAAACATTTTAATTTATAAATTGTTTAGATATTAAGTAACACATTTTATTTAATTTATTACAAAAAGTACTGTATATATATGGGAATATAAAATTTGTATGTTTAAAATATTAAAACTCATAGAATATTATTTTAATGTATGTCAAAGTATCTAAAATTTTCTATATTATTATTATAAGAAAACATGTATAAAAAATTAAATGTCACATTTATATGAAAGACATTTTCTAAACTTTTTTTTGTAAAGAAAACATGCCTAAAAATATTTAAATTTAATATGTATATGTATATGTATATATAGATAGAATATGATATAATAAAATATTATATAAAAGTATGTAAAATATTATAAGCCTAAATAGAGACATTATAAATTTTTGAGAGAAAATTTTCCTTGTATATATAAAATAAATATTGAGATGATGACCACAATGTGTAGATGTGTAGATAATATGCTCGTGTTTTAATAGATAACCACAATGTGTAGATGTGTAGATAATATATTTTGTTATGATCTTATCCCATATATAATATTTATATTCAATGAGGGATATTGAATTTAAATTTCAACTTCGAAATTTTACTATCTTTTATATGCGATTATTTATTCTGCCCGATTTTATGGCAATCGAATTGCAAGAAATTTAAAATTTAAATTATCAATTAAATATTGCATCCAATTTTCATTGCAATTAGTTTTTTTAATATAAAAGGAGAAGATATAAAGTTTGTTACTATGCCTGATTTTTTAATATGACCGATTTTTAATATTTAATTATATAAAATAAGATATGATATATAATCTAAAAACTGTTGCAATTAGTATAATAATATTTAATTTTGAGGTAGTTTATTTATATAAAAAGACTCTAATACTATTTTTCCTAATTAAAAATATTCATTCGATTTTATGCCAACAAAAAATTAAGAAATTGTAGAATTTTAGTTTTAAATTCGAAATGAGAGTTGATTTACAATGCAATGGTTTTTTTTTTTTACAATGCAATTGGTTTTTTTCGAATAAAAAATGAGTCAACTTTTGCATGTTTATCCACTCCTGCAAATTAGATGCACAAAAATAGAGGCCATTTAAGGCCAACCGATTTTTTGGGGAGTGAATTAAAACGTAAAATAAAAAAATTAGCTAAAAATAATATGCAATTAATATGAGTTGATTTTTTCTTGTTACTATTTATGGTAAATGTTAATTCTTATTATATATATATATAGATATATAGATAATAAAGTTACATGTATGATCTAAAATAAAAAAATTTAGTTGGACACGGCCCAATTTTCCCAACCGGCACATTACATATACTGATATACATAGAGGTTGAGGATTTGACACTTTATATGCTGTAACTTTCTCAGTTTGTTTGTTTGTTTGTTTGCTCATCCTTTATTTCTAGTCCTCTTTACAAATTACAGGCAGTGTCATGAATGCACGAATTTCTATGTTTGTTTGAGCGTTGAAATCGGGAGCCCCAGAGTGTGTGTGTGTGTGTGTCGTCCTCCCTTTTTGTCAATGGTTTTGAATTTTGATGGTATTAGTTGTGATTAGTGATTAGCAGTTTGTTGTTTGTATCTAACAAAGGGAATCAAATTAAAAGTTGGAGCCAACAACGCCACTTTCTATATATATAAACTATTAATTAATTAATCTCCGCTGCAGAGAAATACATTGTCAATTTGTCATTCTTTATCCTGTCATTCGTTCTTACGTCATATAAAACAATCTAATAAATTATTTTATACTGAAAAAACATATTATTTGCGGAGAGGAATCAAATTTTGGATGTACAAAATATAATAGAATTAAATATGATAAAATACTGTTTACTATAATTTTTTATATTTCTTACGTCATATAAAATAATCTAATGTTTGATTAATAATTACTCTCCAGTTGCAACCACCAATATGTTATATAAATGAAGAAAAGGAGGTTATATAATATCACGATTATTTCTTGTTTGTCGATCTTGAAACTTTGTCCTGCTCGAGAATTCAGAAGGTTATTAGCTAAATAATTGAAGGTGGAATTCTAACGAAAATTTAATGAGAACGTATCAAGATTCAAGAAAATATGAGGTGGTGTAAGGGGGGTCCACAATATTTATTATGACATTTACCCTCTGTCACGGGGTATTGAGCTCAATTTCAATTTTTTGCTAGTGATAGGTCGCATCTAATTAATTGAGACGACATATATATGTCAGAATGTGAAATGTTTAATATATGTTTCACCTTTTGCTGTTTCCCGTGTATTACATAAGGTGGTACTATTTATCCCCATTTTACATTTTACTAATCACCGCTCCCTTTGGATGATTTTGTCATTTTTATTTTTTCTAAACATCTCAGAAGAAAGTGTACGGTGAAATGTCGTCAAATTCGGAGGTACGAAAATTTTTGTGTCCGGCCGCCGGAACCAGACAGCTTTTAGGCCGTCCGACCGCCGGAACCGGACAGATTTTAAGCCGTCCGGCCGGCTGGTTCGGACGGGTTAAAAGCCGTCCGAAAAGTTCGGCCGGCCGGACGGCTTAAAAGCTGTTCGGCGGCGACGGCCGGTCGGAACCAGTCAGTCCGGTTCGGCCGGCTGGATAATTTTTTTTTTTGTTTTTTAAATTATTATGTTATATATTCGAAATAATTATGTTATAAATTGGACTATATTATTATGTTACATTTTAGACTTAATTATGCTACAAATTGGACGTTAAATATTATCGTGTTAGGAGTTACAAATTATTATGTTACATGTTGATTATGGTATAAATTGGACATTAAATATTATCGTGTTACGGGTTAGAAATTATTATATTACATGTTAGTCTTGGTTATGTTATAAATTGACGTTAGATAGTATCGTGTTAGGAGTTACAAATTATTATGTTACATGTTATAGTTGATTATATTATAAATTGGACGTTAGATATTATCGTGATCGTGTTAGGAGTTACAAATCATTGTGTTACATGTTAGACTTCATTATGCTATAAATTGGACGTTAGATACTATCATGTTATGAGTTACAAATTATTATGTTACATATTAGAATTAATTATCTTGATTTAACATGTTCTAAAAATATAAATATTGTACTATATAGCAGGAGTTATGGGAAGATTTTGGAGGAGATGGTGTTGATTACAGTCTGAGTTTCGATACCTGTACATTATTTAATAGTGTTCAGGACGCTATTGAAGCTGCAAAACACCAGAAAATGCTGAATGGTTTCCTATTAGTAATTTCGAGCCACAAAAAGAAAACGGTCAGACTTTTGAAGTGCCATAGAGGCGAACGCTACAGAGGCACATGCGGAAATTCCAGAAAGACAAAAACGAATAAGTGCGGTTGCAATTTTGAGATCAAAGTAAAAAAAGTGTCCGACGCTCCATACTGGAGGACTGTAGATGTAGCAATGAAGAGAAGGGCTACCATAACCATACATTTGTTGTCTATCCTGAGGGTCATCGCCAGTTGAGTGGCCTCAGCGCTTCATCTAAGAAAATTGTTTGTGTGACGGACGCTCAGGTGGCCCCGACAAAAATTATGGCCGCGCTGAAGGAAAAGAATCCTGGAGACAACGTTCATCTGCGACAGGTATATATATTTATATCTTGTGATATATGTTTTAATTAACTTTTTGAAGTTAATTATGATGATTAGTAATTTTTTATATGTAAAAGTTATTGTAATAATTAATAAATTTTATTATATTTACTAATGTATTATTATTGTGATAGTTAACAATTTTTTAATCAAATTAATCGCATTAATATATTTTTTTATTTATTAACATAATTTTTTTTATTTTAAATTATAATAATCATTATAATTAACGCTAATCGGTGACAGATATATAATTTTAGAGATAAGCTGCGGAAAGAGAGTTTCAACGGTAGAGACGTTCCTTCCCAGCTTATGCATTTGGCTGTGAGCAGCGAGTATACAGTTTATGCAGAATCCGATCCGAACACGAAAGCGTTGACGCATATATTCATGGCCCATCCTGCGTCGATCAATTTATTCCGGACATATCACTGTTATGTCAGCATAGATTTCACGTATAAAACCAACATTTATGTTACTTTATAAATACTTTATTAATATGAAATCTTAAATAATGTGTTTGATTAAGTAAACTTTTATTTGATTATATTTTTTGTCTTCTTGTTCTCATTTGCACAGGTACAAGATGCCGTTGGTCGAGATGATTAGGATGACGCCGTGCAACCAGAACTTCCTAATTGCGTATGCGCTCATCAGGGACGAGAAAGAGACCAGTTACGACTGGGTTCTAGAGAAGTTGAGACTACTGATAGGCCAAGACGAATATCCTTATGTTGTTGTCAGTGACAGAGAATTGGGTTTAATCACTCCTATTCAGAGGCATTTTCCTGAATCAGCCCACTTACTCTGCACGTGGCACATCAACAAGGATGTGGAAGACAAAGCCTACAAACTATTTGGGAAGAGTAAAAAATTCTCGGAGATTTTCACGCACAGTACATGGAAGGCGATTGCAGAGGCCAGTACGTTCGATGCCTACACCGATGCTGTTGTCGAGCTGCACGCAAAATATTCGAAGTCTCCAGAGGTGATACGGTATGTGGAGAGCACATGGTTAGGGCACCGCGAGAAGTTTGTGAAGGCTTGGACCAACCAAGTGACACATTTTGGAAACACAACTTCCGGTAAGGTGGAGAGTGCCCATTCTGTGTTGAAGGAGTGGCTTCACACGTCCACCGGCACGCTCGATACAATTTGGCATAAGATTAATAAGCACATCGATAATCAAGTGACTGAAATCAAGTACGTACTGCAATTTTTAAATGCGTTATTATATTACTGCATTAATTAATTATAATCTAACGTTATGTAACGTATTATCAGGACGGCGCTTGAGGCCTCGAGATCTAAGAAGAATACACGGTATAAGGGAATCTTTTTCGCGAGTGTGATACTGAGGGTCTAGCATTACTGTCTGAGTTTATTGGCGCTGAGCTTACGAGGATGCACGACTTGGACGCCGATGTTTACACTAGCTGCGGCTGTGTATTGCAGTTCACTCATGGACTTCCTTATGCCTGTCTGCTCCGTACCGCAGTTGATTCCAAACTTCCGATTGATCTCAGAATGATTCACCAGTTCTGGAGAACACTACAGATGTTAGAGCCAGGTAATTTAAGGTTAATGTTTTATTTATAATTTTCTATTTGCTGTTTCATTTTCAATTACAATTTATGTAATTAAAGTACATTATTTAGTTTAATTCATTGACTTTTTTATCGTATACTTGTAGGGACTGGTCATCAGAGCCAGGCGAGCCAGGCTGCATGGTCAGATGTGGAGTTCTTTCAGACGCTCGTGAGTGAGGTTGAAACCCGCGATCCTGCGACGATGCGGTACGTGAATCAGTTCATGTACAGTCATCTTTATCCAGACCAACAGGATTATGCGGAACCTGAGGTTAAGGATAACCTTCGAGGTCGTCCCAAGAAAACTAAATCAACTAAGCATAAACCATCTGCTTTTGAGTACAACGATAGATCGCGAGGTCGGAAATCGAGCCGTGCGACCACTTCTTCGCGTGGACAGACAAGTTCGTCTTCTCAACCGTCACAAGGGGAAGCAGGTCATACATTTTTTTTTTGTTTTTTTAAATATGGCTGAGCGTTAATTAAAGTATTTATATGATTATATAAATTGTGACGTGAAATTATTATGATATTTATTGCAGAGTTTAGACCGACAAATATATTTGAATTTTCAATGTGGCAAAATATCCCCTGGCATATGTTGGACTTCATAGTGAGTTACCTGAATGTGGATGCGGATGGTAACTGCGGATTTCGGGTCATCACTAGTCACGCGTATGGTCACCAGAAGTACTAGGCAGATTCAAGAGAAAGCATTGCGAAGGAGGTCGACAGCCACCGTGAATTGTACGAATACATCTATTTTACAGATATCGACATCGGACTCCGTCGCGTAAGTTGGGGCAACGGCCCTTGTGGACGGGCTCACTGGTTCGAAGTTCCGCAGGACCTCTACGCCGTTGCGACCCTATTTGATGCGGTTGTCGTTCTGTTGGGCTCTGGTCCGCAAGGTGGGCAGCACAACTTATTCAGCATCACAGTGTTGCCTCTCATTGCACGATCATCGGCTAGAAGACCATGTCGTGAGATTGTCATGTGCCATCTTGGTACCGTAGCACACTAAATTCGTTTAGATTTGACTCATGATTGTCCATTACCGTCTATTCATTCCATGTGGTTCCATTACCGAGATCAATCGGTTGTGGGTTGGGAGGATCAGTACGAGGCTAGGTTGCGATTGTGGTTTTCTGTTAAAAAAAAAACCTTCTTGAATAAAAGAACGATATTATTGACTTGTGGTATGACGCTTCTCATTCAACTTAACACTACATTCGTTTAGATTTGACTGATGATTGTCCATTACCGCCTATTCATAACATGTGGTTCCGTTACCGAGATCAATCGGTTGTGGGTTGGGAGCATCAGTACCTATCTAGGTTGCAATTGTGGTATACTGTTCAAACAAAGCATTATTGAATAAAAGAACGATATTATTCAGTTATGGTATGACGCTTCTCATTCAACTTAAGTTCAGCAAATTAAAAAAAAAAAATCATTCAACTTAATGTTTTACAATAATAATTAAAAAAAAAAAACATTCATTACATCACTATTGGGAATTGTCGTAATCCAACTTAAACTTAGCCAGTTCTTCTTAGACTACCGCCGCCACAGGACATTCGCATCCTTGCTGCCAAATCGATGTAATGCCCAAAAGACGGTTCACCCACTAAACAAATGGAAGAATAAAAAGATAAGACTAAAATTTATTTTAAAAATAATTATTATAATGAAATAACATTAATTAAAATTTAGTAACCAACTTACATTGGCGTTATTGACACGTGTAAGGAACTCGTTCTCGTCTGGCAGCTCCTGGCCCATGAGAGTCGGATGGGAAACCCGACTGTACCACTGTAGGTAATCCTCAGTTGCCTCCCCGTGATCATGTGTGGTGGGGGTGAACATAGCGGTGTTGACCGTCCCAGAAATCGAGAACTGGGTCCAGGCACCTACTGCAGCAGCCTAAGAATGCTCAACCCTGTAGTTCCTAGACTCCCAAGCACGTACTACACTGATTGGCGGGTATGTAGGGGGAGGGATAGTCTGGACATACCCCAACTGACGCAGACACCGCACAGACAAGTACGGCTCGACAACATCGCGGTATCGAATCAATCCGCTATAAAGAGTCCTCGGCTCTATCGCATCTGGGCTGGAGCTGCCGTATGACAACCATTGCACCTGTTCACAATTGCATAAAAGCATTTATAAAAATAATTATTTTATTTTAAATAAAATAACTTCACGTACATCGGAGGCAGTGAGTCTGTCGAAGCGCCGACGGATGGCTGTGAGCCGATCGTCTGACCTTGGCGCATTCCCTACGCTCCACGAGCGAGATCGTGCGAGACAGTCAGGACCGATGGGTAGACACCCCTGGAGTCGGAAATCGGGGAAATACTCATATATCCAAGACTGCAGAAGAGTCAAGCAGCCCAACATTTGGGAAAAGTCACCTCGGCTGGCAATACCTAGTTGTCTGTACAAGTATGCCAGCGTAGGCGATCCTCATGAGTAACCCCCAATTATATGCAAGCCGTCTAGCACCTCGTGCAGGAACTTGGGGGTCACTCTACTACCACTCTTGTCGATGAACAATGTGGTAGCCAGCATCACCCACATCCAGGCACCCGCCTCATCCCTAGCCGGCCGGCGTTTCCCCCTGAATGCCCCCGCAATGGAGGCTTTGGACACCAAACCACGCTGCCAGAACGAACTCATGAGTTCGCCCTTGGTGACCAAAAGTATCGACATGCAGAGCCCATGGAAGGCGTCCGAATCCGGGTCCTCAACGACCATGGCTCCCTCCACAGGAACGCCCAAAATAGCCCGGACGTCGTGCAGCATCATGCTCATTTCACCAAAAGGCAGGTGAAACGAGTTAGTATCCGGCTGCCATCGCTCCACAAACGCAGAAAGGGATGGGGTGTCCAAGTGGATGTGCATGGAGTCGGCTAAATGTGACAGCCCGGTCTTGTCGATCGGAGCTCTCGCATCGAAAGTCATCTCATCACGCCAAGCCTTCAGATTCTCGACCGCTCTCAGTCTGTTGTGGCATTTCAGCAGCCTCCTCAAATCTCCACTGCACATGCGGGAGGCGACGTGCCCTAGAAAACTAGGGATGACACTCCCATCAATGGGCCCACCGGCCACTGGGCCATTAACGATCCAGAGTGCATCATCATCGGTCTTAGCTCGTTTGCTAGTGCCTGCATTAAAATACAACATATCTGTATATATAGACTTGCTGACAGATGCATTAAATAATACATATTTAATAAAACATATTTCATTACTTTCCCGTTCTTTTTTTTTCAATTAATGTACAAACGTTACATTTACATTAATAAAATATAATGAAAATTTTAAACAAATTTATTATGTAACATTACTACTAATTGATTATAACAATAATAAAAATAATTATAATAATTTTCTAACTAATTAATTGTATGGTTCCTCTAAATTACAAAATAATTATACCGTAGTTGAAGAGCAGGCCGATAATACTTTTCTAACAGTACCGATAATTTTTTATGATTAAGTGAAAATAATTTATGTTAAACAATAATAAATACGTAAATTATTTACCTGATGAGGATGAAGATGGGCCAAAACGCCCCCTAACCTATCGTTGAGGAGCAGCCTGTGTAGGACGAACAGCCTGTACCGGACGAACATGTTGTAGAACCGGCTGTACCGGACGAACAGGCTGTACAGGAGGACGGGGGTGGCTAGGACCCATAGGCTATGTGTGGTCCTGATCATCTGAGGAGTCGTCCGAGTCACACTCCTCTGAACCCTGCTCCCTCTCGCCGTACGACACATCAGCATACCCCTGCTGACCATAGGGTAATGGTACGCGTGCGCGAGGAGGTATCGACTTCCCTGCGTAGCGGGGAAAGTATATCCCGACTGATCGTACGGTCCTGTTTCCAGGGGCATCGAACTGCCTGCCTAGCCAGGATAATAAATTTCATTCTCACCGTATGGGAGGACTCCATGGAGTCGGCAACTATCTGGCTGGCCCTCAAAATGATATCCCTGCGGACCATCTCGAACTGGTGCGGGGGGTCTCGAACTCTGGCTAGCCTGACGAATCTGTACCCTCCGAGCCTCATCGATCATCGCATGCCTTTCCATGTCCCTCTCCCGACGAACTGACGCATTGACACCCCGACTTCTAGTGTGTCGGGTGCCAGAACCATCATAATAGTCATCGAACGCCTGGTCGTCGTCCCTGACATTAGATTGTCCAGGTCTGCTAACACCCTAAATCAGAAATATAATTATTAAATTTTTCCATATGTAATGACTATTCTAATAACTATTAAAATAGATTATAATTCATTTTTATTTTAATATATAAATTTTATTAATTATTATTATAATTATAATTGTTGAGATTTATAATAATTATTATAATTATATATAATTATTATTACAAATTATTACTATTAATTATAATTAATTCTTATTTATAATTATTATTAAAAATTTGTATTATTAATTATAATAAATTATATTTTATAATTATTATTAAAAATTTGTATTATTAATTATAATTAATTCTATTTTATAATTATTATTGTAATTAATTTTAATTATTATTACAAATTATTATTATTAATTATAATTATTATTATAATTTTTTATTTAAATTATTATAATTAATGCTAATTTATAATTATTATTATATTTAATTATAATTATCATTACAAATTATTATTATTA
>BKCP01013625.1:1246008-1263600 GCA_008636005.1 Striga asiatica | reverse complement strand
ACTTTGACACTTAAAATGTCATACATTTAAAAATAACCACGTAAATAAACATATAACATTTCATAATATAAGTATATATACACATATTTATTAAAAATGTATGACTATTTAATCATTAGGTAATCTAATAGCACAATTTACAATTGAAAAATACACGCAGTAAGCGGTGCAGGTGTGTGTGCATGAATTAATTGCAGTCATGTCTGGTGGGGTCACAGTTTTTGTCTTCTTTTCAACTTTTAATTTCCAACACTTTTCACTCTCTGTTATAAGGCCTGTCTATAACAAGCTAACACCAAATCCATTTTTCTCTCTCCCTAGAAAGAAGGCGAAAGTTTTGGGGGATAATTGAGATGTGAGGCCACAAAACGATACACCAAATTAACCCACACACACATATATATATATACAACAAACACAGAGATATCTAAGATGAAATTATACAGTTATTGAGATGGTGGATGAGCAAAATAGGAGTTCATATTTGAGGGGAATGTTGTCTGGCTCGAGGAATATATGTATATATTTATGTCAAATAATTATTCAATCAATGAATAAATATTGACTGGGATTATATAATATGTGGTCGTCGGACCAGGCTTCATTCCCCCCAATTTTATTGGCTCCTCCAGGATTCGGATTGTGACGATAAACTAATTTCTGCCAGATTTTGAGGTTACTGATTTCTGATTTATGAAAAAATTTCAGATTAATGATTGTGGGAAGTTGTGGATCAGTTTGGTTGGTGCCGGCCGCAGATTGGAGTAATGATTACCAGATAATTGACTTTAGGTAATGATTTTTACAGCATTCAAAGTAATGGTGAATCTTTGCCTTGATATTCAGATCTAACCCCAATTCCTTCAACGTTCTCTTTTTCTCTCAAAAAAAAAAAAATAAATAAATAAATAACTAAATAAATCTACTTAGCACCTATGAGTGCTTGGACTAATAACATACATATAATGAAGCTGTCAACTAGATTCGTACTTTCTTCTCTTCTTCTTATTTTTTTTATATTTTCTTATTTTTAAACAAGCAATCCAAGATCTAAATTTCTGGTCGATTAGTATCTTATTATTGGGAGATTCTAAAGTCCCGTTACGAACCATTCCGTTGGGATTGATAACCGTTACATCAACTATCTAAGACGGTTACATGATGATCTAACGGTTATAAATCTCGACGGAATAGTTCCATAACAAGATTGTAGCAAGTAGCATTTCCTTATTATTAGCTTAGATTTGCCCTTGAGGGAAATATTAATTAAATAACTTTTCTTCACTATTATTTTTTTTTAACTTCAATCTTAAACTCAAATTTAACTTAATCTTACCATCTTCACTATTATTATTATTATTATTTTTTTGTTATTTCTTCACTATTATTAATAGAATTAAATAGTATTAATTAATTATCTTTAACCATTACATCAATTTTAATTCATTATTCATCAATTCAATTCACGTAATTTTA
The DNA here is from genome assembly GCA_008636005.1 of Striga asiatica. Lineage (NCBI taxonomy): Eukaryota > Viridiplantae > Streptophyta > Magnoliopsida > Lamiales > Orobanchaceae > Striga > Striga asiatica. The sequence goes on along the minus strand of BKCP01013625.1, from coordinate 1,262,124 downwards.
ACTATCAGTCAATTTCAATCACATCTCTCTTATTTTGATATCGTATCAACTTTAATCATTTTATTTTAATATAAATTTAAAATCTCACTCAAACCTTATCCAATTAACTATTTTAAAATTATCTTGGGTTAATCGAAAAACACAATTAAAAAAATATTAATTGCTTGCTTCCGGTGGACACCAACGGTACTTACTGCTTTGCGTTTGCAGCCGCGGACGGTGTGTCAATAATCGGGAATATTCAGCAGCAGGGTTTCGAGTTCTGGTTTGACTCCGCCGGTAAGCGGCTAGGGTTTGCCCCCAATAGATGTTGAAACAGGGGATCCAATTAACTATTTTAAAATTATCTTGGGTTAATCGAAAAACACAATTAAAAAAATTATAAACAATCATGTCCTAAGGTTTGCCAATAGTTCGTATGGCAATCTTGATTAGAAGATTGGAGCATTCCGCCAAATTAACAGTGATTCATCATTTGAGATTTTTTTTCTAGAAACACCTAAGAGTATTAAGGTCGGACTCTCAACTTGTATATAATCTTAAAATTATCGATTTTAATCCCTCTTCTATATAATTGCAAGGTATATCGAGCCAAAATATTATTTTACTGCTATTTAATCACGTATCGATCTATGTCAGCAAGTATTTGTGGTGAATTGACGTTGTCTACGAAGATATACACTTTTATCCATTAACTTTTAAATATATAAAATACCTAACGAAAAGTTCTTTTTTTATACAGCCTCATTTTTTTATATATAAACAGCAAAGTTGTTGTGTTTTCAAAATTTTCAATTTCACATCTATATTGTATATAAAAAATATTATATGATATTAGTTAGAAAACTGTTTTATTATAGAATAAACGAGTGTTGGGGCGACGGTTTCTCAATACAACTTTTATAATTTTTTCAAAATTGCAAACAAAATATTTTGTCATTTTTTTAAAAGGACAACTATAAATTTCTTAATTTACATTTATATGGGTGTTATGATGGTATTACTTATCAAACTGTTAGCAAAATACTAGTAAAAAAAATGATTAGGCAAAACATTTTATTCTCGCAAGGCCAGAATTGTGATGCGTGCAATATTTACGGCCACGAAAGTTATGGAACTAATCAGTACAACAATGATAGGGAACTATTTCGTCAATTTACCTGTACATTAATTACAATGAGATGAGTTTGAACCGAGTTTCAAATAGGCATAAGGTAAAAGTGCGCACTGTCGGTTTCAAATTGTAGATCCTTTTAAAATTAATGTAGGTGAAGTCAAGGAAATATAAATTACACGGTTTTGATATGAAGTCAACAGTTGACTCCATAGTGATGAAAAATCACATTTATATTTGTGATAAATTCTTAGAAGTTTCTGTTATGCATTAACACCACTGTATTGATGCAAGCTACCGATTTGTGCATGTAGTCAACAGTTGACTCTATGTTGTATATAACCATCACGACTTCTTGATTTATGGATTAGTAGAAACGAAAATTTACACAATAAGCATGCAGCATTGAGTATATTACATATAGCCAAAACATGGGAATTGGGAAAAAGAGAAAAGATGTACAGTATTAATAATCATACATGAATAAAATTTGTTCATCTTATATTCACTCATATCCATCATAATCCCAGAGAAGACCCATCACCACTATCATCACCATCTCCATCCCCAATCTTCATCCGACTAAATAATTCACACTCATCATCGAATGCATGGCCCGACTGAAAGCTGTCGAGGCTCGACTCGGCCCGAATGTCATGCAACAACGACACCTCGTGAGTAACTCCTTCACAATCCTCAACAATAACCTCCAGCCCCTCCGAGTACCTCCTGAACCTGTTCCCCTTAGCCGCCCCCAAAAGCCTCTTAATCGACACCTGGGCCCGCCTGCTCAGCGACCCTTTTCTCAGCATCAGACGGAACTCCATTAAAATGACACGCAGCCTGTACGGTGCCCGCTCCTTCAACAACGACCCGCACTCCACGCAGAATCGCACGGCAACATACACTGTTGTGTGACTGTGTCCGATTAACAGAAGCTGCAAGACGTCCAGGTCAAGGACCTCGTACGCGACCTCCTGGTTCACTAGCTGAGCCACAAATCTGGAGGCCGCCAGCAACTTTTTCCTGTCACGGTTGTTGTAAGCCGTCCTCAACTGTAAAACCACGCGCTTCACGAGCAGGAGGCCCACGTCCGGGAATCTGGAGTTGACGGCGGCCACCAAGGCGGCGTAGAGAGTGGTCAGAGATGGGGAGGCTGACTGCGCGAGCATCACGGCCTGGCAGAAAGGGCCGCGGCACCAGACGACGTCGTGGCTCATGATTTCATCGGCTACGCATCGGATGTTGTTGGAATCGAGTTTCCAGACGAGGTGGACGATTTTGCTGGCCGTCGATAGCCACTTCAATCTCTGCTGGTACTCGCTCTGTTTTATCGAGACGCCAGTACTGAAATCGGAAGATATATTAGGAGAGTTCATGGCTTTCTCTGTTTTGGGAGATTGATTTTATTTTCGGATGTGATTTGGAAGAATTCCGTCAGAGATTTATGGGAGGTGATGTGGCGGAAAATTGTGTTGATTGGGCTCCAAGTAAACAAGAATAAGCTACGCGTTTTCGAGATGCCAAATCTTATGTCTATATGTTTCTTACCTTTCATAAATATTTTCATTTTAGTATATTTCCGATTAGGTATAGGAAACCGCTTAGTTAATTAAATAAAACCTAATTAAATAAAACCTACTCAATTAACAGATCTGAATTGCTAAATACGCACCCATTTTACTAATACCGCACCCTAAAATGACAGTTTTGCCCTTTATTCTTATTTTTTTTAAAAAAATAATGTCCCACCTTCTAACCTATTTATCGGCCGAACCGAGCACCGAAAAATTCCGAAACCTCCAAATAATTCCGGCGAAAAATGCTATCCAATAAGACCGGTCATGCGGGGGTCGGCCGGTCAAACCGGCCGGACTGGAGCCAACATTTTATTTTATTTATTTATTTATTTTTGAACCGGCCGGTCGCTGATTGCGGCTGCAACTCGACCGGCCGAAGGCTGATTGCGGCCGCAACTCGGCTAGCCGCACGCGACCGATAACAGCGGCCGCAACTCGCTCGGCCGCGCGCAGCCGACCCTTTTTTTTTAAAAATTAAATATTTAAAAAAATATATAATTTTTTTTACTACTATTAATTATTAGAGAAACTGATTCATAGTTATTAAGGCAAGTTGCTACAATATATATAGCTATTCATTGTCTTACATTTAACTTCCTCATTCAATGTGGGATAATTGCAAATCAAAGTTTCCACTTTCCCAACCTTTTATAGTCACTCTTGACCTTTATTATTGTGTTTGTAATCGATGTGGGATTGTCTCAAATCTTTATGACTACTTTTTGCATTCTTTTTTGCTTTTAAAATCAATGTGGGACTAAATAATCCATGCTTTAACACACTTTCACTATGTATGTCAAGATGAATATCACATTATCATTAATTAAATTTATTATTATCTTAAACTGATAAATGATTAAATTTAACTAAATGAACATGAAAATTGTAATATATTCTAATATATAACATAATAATTTCTAACTTCTAACATATGTTATATAACCTAATAATTTCTAACTTTTAACATAATAATAATAAAATTCTATAACATAATGAATTATAATTTATAATATAATAATTTCTAAATTCTAACTATAAGATAATAAATTCTAATTTATAACATAATATCTAAATTCTAATATAATTTATATAATAAATAAATATTTGATTATAAAAAAAATATAATTTATATATGTTTTAATAATTTAAAAATTATATAATTTATTATTATATATTAAATATGTTACTTACTTAAGTATATATGTTAGTTATAATTATAACTAACATAATATATTAGTTATAATTAATATATTATATATATAATATATTATAAAATATATACTTTTTTAATATAAAAATGTAATTAATATATTAATTAATAAAATAATATTTTTTGATTATATAATCATACAAACTAATTAATTAATAAATTTTACATTTTTTTCAACTTATATTACAATACTAATTATAATTTCACTAATATATATATATATTAATTACAAATAACACATTTATTAATAAATAACATATTTAATAATAATAATAAAAAATTATACATTTTTCTAAATATTTAATAGATATATAAATTATATCATTTATAAAAAAAATGAAAATAGGATGATAAGTGCATTTTCTTTTATTATGTAAAAACCATAATGTTTTTCCATATTTTATGTTCATTTAGTTAAATTTAATCATTTATCAATTTAAGATAATAATAAGTTTAGTTAATGATAATGTGATATTCATCTTGACATACATAGTGAAAGTGTGTTAAAGTATGGATCATTTAGTCCCACATTGATTTTGAAAGCAAAAAAGAATGTAAAAAGTAACTATAAAAGGCTAGAGGCATGGGGCAATCCCACATCGATTACAAACACAATAATAAAGGCCAAAAGTGGCTATAAAAGGTTGGGAGACTGAAACATTTGATTTACAATTATCCTACATTGGATGAGAAAGTCCAATGAAAGTCAAGGAATGACTATAAATATTGTAGCAACTTGCTTTAATAATTATTAATTGGTTTCTTTGATATTTGATATTAGGGAAAATTACATTTTGCCTACCTAACTATCCGGAAATTTACACATTGCCTACAAAACTTTTTTTTTTTACACTTTGCTTACCTAACTTTGATTTTTTGCTACACTTTGCCATTTCCGGTCACCGTCGGCCTCATAAATCAATACGTGGCTCTTGTGCCTTATTGGCACGTGTGGCTGGCGGTGACCAAAAATGGCAAAGTGTACAAAAAATCAAAGTTAGGTAGGCAAAGTGTAAAATTCCGGATAGTTAGATAGGCAAAATGTAATTTTTCCTTGATATTGTTAAAAAATTATATAGTTTTTAAAATATTTAAATTATAAAAAAAAAATTGGGCCGGCCGCAATTAAGGGCCGGCGAGCCGAGAGGCGGCCGCAATTACGGTGCGGCCGAGCGAGTTGCGGCCGAGCCAGTGGTGGCTGCAATTAGCGGCCGACCGCGCGAGTTACACCAGCAATTAGTGGCCAGCCAGCAGAAAAAGAAAAAAAAAATTAAAAATTAAAAAGGGCAAAACTGTCTTTTTTGGGTGCGGTATTTAGTAAAATAAGGTGCGGTATTTAGCAACACCCTTAACAGATTTGTGTGGTATATGTAGACCTTCCAATATTAAAAAATTAAATAAATAATTACAAATATGTATTTATAAGGAAATAATACTATAATCTATTTTAAATACTTTATTACATTTAGACACTTTTAGTATGAAATAATAATTATTCTAATATACTGGAATTGAATATTGATCATATTTTTAAATTTTGAATTAATTTGATTCTCATTGTTTAATTGTTGATTTTTTTAATTTTTTTTCTATTGCTTGCATATATTTTAGTTGGTCAACTGATCGATTTATGATATACAAACTTATAAATATATTTAGTATTTTCTAATAATCTGTCTAACTTCATTATTATAATTAGTGATAATTAAATCAGACTGCTAAGTATTATTTTTCTCTATCCTCTATTTTTCTCTTCTCTTGAGTTCGACGTTTTTTATATTTGTTATCGGCGAATCTGCTTTGAGACACACGCACGGACACAAGATTTCTACAGTTCATTTTTATTTCTACTGTCTTTTATTATTTTTAGGATGAATATTATGGAGAAGACTACCATATTTTTTTTTCGGAACGATAGAGACTTTTATGGATAAAATCGCACGTAAAGGTACAGTCTCAATCTGAATAATACAACCAACAGCTGAATAAACTGGGAGGCTAGAACAAAAGTCCTCCTAGAATCGACACTTGCAACGCTAGAAACCAAAACACAAACTCGAAGCACTACGAACATGACAAACACTAAAACAGTAAAACGACAAAACTCCCAAAAGAAGAATAGACAAAGATCCCAAAGGAATAATACCAGCTCTCATTCGGGCATATACAGAGGCCAATGGCCCAAATCAAAAAACACGAGACAAAACAGACAAACAAATGAAACACACCTAAAAAGAAACCTAAAAAACTACAACTAAATAATCAAGCCCTCTCTCGGCAGAACGCCCAAATTGCACGAGAGGACAATAGACGACTCCTAGAAGAGATCCGAAGCACAAGAACCGCGCCCGCCACTGCCGAACGCCTAGCAAAGACGAAGACTCACACCCCGAATCAATCCAAGAACCGACCCGCTCTCCAGCCGAAAAATGCCAAAATCATTCCAAATCCACCATCGTCCCGAAAACCGGCTAACACCACTAGCCAATTCCGGCAACGCTGGTCCTCTCCTGGACCCAACACCAGAGAACAGGGGAGAAGGGAACACGAACAGCATCAAAGCCCCGTTCACTCCGCCACAGCCCTCGAAAACAAACCCCGGCCCATCCGCTACCACTCTAAAGTGCCAGTGATCAGAGATCCAGAAACGGCGTTGACAAAAACAGCAGATCCAGAAACGAGACCATCTGCAAAGGCCAATGAGAGGAGTCACCCGAACTTGGACGACGTAAGCAACCCGAGCTGCATCCAGCCACTTGCGCCGCACTCCACCCAGGCTCACCACCTAGAAGCGCCGGCGGCCTTCAAGCACAGACCTGAGAAATCTGCCAAAGACCTCCATCTGCATCCCTCGGCCAGAGACGAAAGGGAAGAGCACCACGAGTAGAATTGTAGACGTGCGACAAAGAGATGTCCACCGACAAGCCAGTTGACCGCTGAGAGAGGCACAAATCGGCGACGACGAGGACGAGGGTTACAGGAGAAAAAAAGGATTTTGTGAAGAGAGAAGAAAAGGGATATGACTACCATATTTATGGATAGCTAAATTATTTTTCCAGCCAAATGATTATTCTTGATTTGGTTTCTTCATGATTTGTGAGATCTAATTGAATTTCCTATTCTCTATTCTCTTTAATTCGTATGTCTCTTGTGTTTATTATCAATTGTTATTTTAGTTGATTGATGCAAAAAGAGCTCTTTGTTCAATTATCCGAATAGCATATTGCCATTTAGGAAATTAAATCCGTAATTGTTTGATTGTTCTAATATGGCAAAGAACATAGTTGATTACTAAGAGTTTCCGGTTTTATGTTTAGGAGATATATGATCTAGTCTAAATGATCCTACATGTGCGTTTGTTGGCTAGAATTGGTGGTCCTTCTATGTTTTAATGCAGTTAATAGATTAAATTCTATAATCGTATCTAGGACTGTCTATTGATTGGAGAAATAATTAGAGATCGTATCCTGGTTATCGAACAAGTAAGGAAATGATAAGTTATTAGGTCGTACCAACAACCATAACCAGTTTAATTGAGAGTAGGAGAATTATCTTTGTATCTATGATCGAATCATTGAATTATTTCTACGAACTTTTCCTTTGGTTGGATATTTTATCTCCGTGATTTACTCTAGTAAAATCTTGAATCTTTCATCTTCGTGTTTATTTTAATTGAATTTAATTTTTATTATTTTTGGTAGTTCAAACATATCAAAACCCCCATCTTTCTATTTATTTATTATTCCTTCACGAAATAGTTGCATCAACTCATTTCATCCAATCTCTGTGGATACGACCATACTCATTGCTACTACGTTTTATATTTTAGACGAGTAGGAATTTATTATTAATGGTTTCGACACCCATCAATTTTTAGCGTCGTTATCGGGGATTGGAATTTAAAATTAGTTTTGCTTTGATGCCACGTTCTTTTCGTGCAAGAAATCTACTTGACTACTATCCAGAGATCGAGAAAACTGCAAAGCGGATGTGGAAAGAAGCTAAATTTCTTCGTGCTCAAGAGTCTTCTTCATCCTCCCCCAGATTGAATATTTCCCTTGATTTAGAGGATTGTTCTAGTGATTCTGAATTTGAAAATCGAAACAAAAGTTGAGCCGGTTATGGCACACGGAAACTAGAGGCTACGAGAATTGACTACTCCGGACATAGAACAGACTCCATTGTGCATTAAGTACCCAACAATAGAGGTAGATTTTGAGCTCAAGTCCGGTCTCATTCACATACTTCCAAAGTTTCATGGACTTGAGAATGAGGATCCACAGTGGCGAAACCAGCCAGTCATACCGGGGAGGGCCCAATTTGCCGTGGCGCACCACCCCCACTCCGGCCATCCCGCGGCGCACCACCCCAATTTGCTCATTTTGATACTATTTAACGCAGAAATTCAAACTCCCATAATAAATGCTCGGAACTTCGAAAAATGCGAAATTTGTCCGCATAGAATCGTGCTTGAATTGTCTACACGCTCCAACTCGATTCTCGTTAAACCGAGATCACACGCAACCTTACGGAACCCCGCAAAACGGCTTTTTATTCTTCTATTATGCGCACTCGACTTCGAGCTTCTCAAAATAAATGCTCGAAACTTCGAAATGTGAAATAAATTTTACGAACGATTTCTACTCTTCTCGTGCTTTCAAGGAAGCACTCCCGCTAATTTTCAGCACGCCTAACGAGGGCCGACGGTTACCCGAAGTCTAGACATGAAAATGACAATAAAATCACCGCCACTGCCATTTTTCTCTCAACTTCGGGCTACCCAAAATAAATGGTCGGGAGCTCAAAATCATAAATCGATGCCACCAACGCACTCTCCGCTTCCCATACTTTCATAAAAATTATTTTTCGGTAATGATCGACTCGGTTTTTTAGTCCTGTCGGTACACCGCAAGTCGGCTAATTAACCAACTCAAAATATAATAAAAATAAAAAAAAATATTAAATTCTGCTGCTGTTATAGTTCTTCTTGTCCAGCCAGATTCCTTCAATTCGACGTGAACAAAATTTTCGCGACAAAATCGGTGGCGCCCCTCCGGCCATGTATGCACCGCATGAAATCGGGAAGGGCCCAACATGCGCGCTCAAAGGAAAATCTTTCAGTTCCAGCAAAATCCCTCACCCCTAGTTCGATTTATTTTTTTTTTTTTGGGGGGCCGGCGCCATCCCAACCATACACATGGTTTCGCCCCTGAGGATCCACATAACATTTGAAAGAGTTCTATGTGGCGTGTTCAAGTATGAAGCCGCAAGGTGTCACGGAGGAGCAAATCAAACTTCGAGCCTTTCCGTTGTCATTGATCGAGAGAGCTAAGGATTGACTAATTTACCTGCCTCCTGGATCGGTTACCACGTGGAACGGAATGTTACGCCTGTTTCTCGATAAATATTTCACTGCTTCAAGAGCAGCGAACATTCGGAGGGAGATTTGTTCAATCAAACAAAAGGATGTCGAGACGCTCCACGATTACTTGGAACGATTCAAGCAACTTTGCTCGTGTTGCCCTCAACATGGGATCTCTGAACAACTCCTCATTCAATACTTTTATGAGGGTCTATTACCGATGGAAAGACGTATGATGGACACCGCTAGTGGAGGCGCCATAGCAAACAAGACGCCTGCTCAAACGAGAGAATTGATCTCCACTATGGCGGCCAACTCTCAGCAGTTTAGTTCAAGACATTACACCTATCAGAGAAAGGTGAATGAGGTGAATGTGTCCTCTCTTGAAAGTCAAATAGCTAATATGACTTCATTGGTTTAACAGTTAGCGATTGGTGGCATACAACAAGTACAGAGGATGAATTGGTAAGTCGTGATGAAACACAGTGGATTGACGACGAGTGCATAGGATTTGATTGCAAGAAGAGAGAAATATGGCTAAAGGAGATTTTTGCAACAGTCTGAAAACTGGAAAAACTGCTGATTTAGTGAATCAGCCTTGTTGGGCCAATTTCGGTTCAACTAAAAATGCAAATCCTAACTGGCCCAGAACTATTGACTAATCGCACCATCGGACATTCTGAATTTTTATAGTGGGATATTACAAAGATGATTAAATAACGTGCTTATATGTAAGACAAATAAATGAATTAAAAGATAACAAAAATAAAAATNCTCTCAAATATTTCATTACAAAAACCTTTCAAATATTTCATTTTCCATTTGCTAATAATAATAGTAATAACTAAAAGTAGGACATCCATAAGCGTTTATTGGTTGAAAGAAACCCATCAATATCACATGGCCACTTGAAAAAACCCCACGCAGATCACCAACACCACCTACAATTTGGTCTCCACATTTAGGCCTTTGACCCACACACACATACATAACATACGTATGATGTTTATTATTTTTAATTTCAAATACAGATATACTCTTGCCCAGTTTTGTTGTCGTGCACTCAAATACTGGATGTCCTTTTTCACTGTCTAATATTAGGCCGCTAACCCATCCGTCCACTCCACACCATTCTCTCACCAAAAAAATAAAATGAATGCGTCCGATTCGTGTACTTTTTGCCCTTAATTTGCAGTCTTTATTTATTCGCACGCCTTTTCCCATATTTGTGTACTGCAATTTCTTCTTCTTCCCCTACTATTCTCACCCTTTTCAATAAAATTTCACTTTTATTTTCCTTTTTCTCGCCAAACTTCTATCCGCGATTTTAATAGCGTGTTGCCTCGAATATCAAACTCCTATTACTCTAAGGCCGTGTTTGGCTTTGGTCCTCTCCCCGAATTACTTTCCTTTGTCGTCTATGGAGGTGTCAGACGGCCGCAACAACAGCATAGAGATGGACAGCGAGCGGCTACTCGCCGAGGTGGCCATATCCGAGGACTCCTCGTCGGGCGTCATCAAAATCCGGCGGAGGCTCCCCGATTTCCTCCAGTCGGTGAAGCTCAAGTACGTGAAGCTCGGGTACGGCTACTCGTGCAACCCGGCCACCGCCCTCATCCTCCTCGCCGGCCTGCCGCTGTTCGCCGCCACGTGCGTGCAACTCACGCGCCTGGTCCTCCGCCTCGACGTCCCCGCCCTCTTCTCCGACAACTACCTGCGCGTGGCCCAGACGGCTCTCCTCCTGGACACCGCCACCGTCCTTGTCGGCTCCTTCACCCTCATCTTCCTCCTCGCCATCTACTGGACCAAGAAGCCCCGCCCCGTCTACTTACTCGACTTCGCCTGCTACAAACCGGAAAACGAGCGGAAGCTCTCGGTCGAGGGGTTCCTCAAGATGACCGAGCGAACCGGCGGTTTCTCGGAAGAATCGGTCCGGTTCCAGGAGAAAATCGCTCGCAGATCTGGCCTTGGCGACGAGACCTACTTCCCCTGTGGCATAACCTGCACCCCTCCCGACCTCTCCCTCAAGGCCGCCCGCGCCGAGGCCGAGTCCGTCATGTTCGGCGCCCTCGACTCCCTTTTCCGGAAAACAGGGGCCCGGCCCGACGAAATCGGCATTCTCATCGTCAACTGCAGCCTCTTCAACCCAACCCCCTCCCTCTCCTCCATGATCGTCAACCACTACAAGCTCAGAACAGACATCAAAAGCTTCAATCTGGGCGGAATGGGCTGCAGCGCGGGCCTCATCTCAATCGACCTGGCCCGACAGCTCCTCCAGACCACCCCCAACACTCGCGCCCTCGTCCTCAGCACCGAGAACATCACCCTCAACTGGTACTTCGGCAACGACCGCTCCATGCTCCTCTGCAACTGCATCTTCCGAATGGGCGGGGCCGCCGTTCTCCTCTCGAACCGGGCCCAGGATCGGGCCCGTGCCAAGTACGGGCTCGTCCACACCGTCCGCACACACCGCGGGTCAGATCCAGGCAGCTACGGATGCGTGTACCAGAAAGAGGACGAGAGCGGGCTCGTGGGAGTTAGCCTGGCCCGTGGGCTCATGGCAGTGGCTGGTGACGCCCTCAAAACCAACATAACCACCCTAGGCCCGCTCGTCCTCCCGTGGTCCGAGCAGTTGACTTTCTTGTTGACTTTAGTGAGGAGGAAAGTGGTGGGGGCTCGTGTGAGGCCGTATATACCGGACTTCAGGCTTGCGTTCGAGCACTTCTGTGTGCACGCTGGTGGACGGGCAGTACTTGATGCTGTGCAGGAGAATCTTGGGTTGAGTGAGCGGGACATGGAGCCGTCGAGGATGACTCTGCATAGGTTTGGGAACACGTCGAGTAGCTCGTTGTGGTACGAGCTGGCATATGTGGAGGCCAAGGGGCGGGTGGGGAAAGGGGATAGGGTGTGGCAGATTGCTTTTGGGTCGGGTTTTAAGTGTAATAGTGCGGTTTGGAGGGCGTTGAGGAGGATTCCGGAGAAGGAGTGTGAAGGGAACCCGTGGTTCGACTGCGTGGATAAGTACCCGGTTGAGGTGCAGCAGGCGTGATTTTTGGTTTTGTTGATTAGTTATGATGCGCTTGTGTTGTTTGGTTGTGTCTCTTGTTTTGGTTGAGATATAAATATAATATACCGTGTTTTAATGGGGGGTTTGTGGATAGTGAGTTCGATGGTCATGCACACGTGATACTCATGTGACTGTGAATGATAGGATGAAATACTCAAGTATATGTTGTATTTTTGTACCAAGTCTTGGCTGAAATATTGTCTACCGGTAGTTATAACCAGTGTTTAAAATAGCACATTTTTTAGCTATATCGCGCGCAATAGCGGATATTTCATCACAAACGCGCTGTAGCGCACATAATTTTGTGTAGTTCTGTAATAACGTGCGCTTTTTATGACGTGACACGCTTTTTACGCGAAAACGTACGCTATTTACGTAATAACGTACATTGCAGACGCTATTTGGGACTTCAACTTTTATAAGTAAAAAATCAAAAATAAAAAATAAAAAAAGAAAAGTAAAATTGAAACCAGCAAAGTCACGACTCACAGTCACGAAAAAACCCTCATTCACTTCTCTTTATCATCTCCTTCTCAGCCTCTCCACCGCAGCCTCTACTGCAACCTCCACGGCCCACCACAACTCGGTGAGAGTAGGAACTTCGCCTCCTCCACGTCTCCACCTCAGCCTCCTCACAAGCTGATTCTCAGAACATCGTTTGGTTCCTCGGTTCTCGCCTCTCACCCGGCTCTCGTCCTCGCCTCTCGCACGACTCTCGGCACCCCCAAACTGCCTGCTCCTTGGCTCTCTGTACCCGACATCCCTTGCTCCTCGGTTGACTCCATAGGTAACATTTAGTTTTTCATTGGAGTTTATCAAACTGAAATTGAAATTGAAATTAAAATTGGGCCTCTTCTTCATTCTCTTGATGATTTGATGATTTAAAGTTTATGTTTAATTGAATGATTATTTATTAAATTAATAGAGTGAGATATAAATGATTGCTTGAGCTTGTTGTATTGAAGATTATATTTATGTGAGTCATATTTGATTCAGAGTTTAGTTTCTGTTTTTTACAATATTATGCAGCCTATTATTTATCAGAGTTTAGTTTATGTGATTCAGATTTTAGTTTATATAAAGATTACACTTAATAAATTTGATTACAATTATTAAATGATTGCTTGAGCTTGTTGATTACACTTCTTAAAATTTGATTAAGAGTTAAGTTTATGTGAAAATTACATTTATTAAATGATTGCTTGAGCTTGTTGATTATTTATCAAATAATATGCAACCTATGTTTTTTACAACTGGGTCAATTGTGTTTCAAGAAATATACAACCTCTATTCAATTTTGTTACAATAGCTGAGTCAATTATAATTGAAGAGTGAAGAGATTATGGTTGTGTTATGTTGTGATTATTGTTCTACTTACAGTCAAATATGCAATTATTGTTGTGATTTGTGAACAAGCATGATTTTGTGTTAAAATTTTTTTTTCCATTTTCAGTTTAAATGACGACAAATAGAGATATCGACCGGAAATATGGTATTAAAGTAGATGGGGAGAAAAGCATTGAATGCAAATTTTCCATCATATATCAAATGGGGGCATTACTTGTATAAAAGAACATTTAGCACAAACCCGGAAAGGTTTTGCACCTTGTGATAAGGTTCCAGTTGAGGTGAGCAAGAAAATTAGAGACAATCTTCAAACTTTCAAGACTCTCAAAAGAAAGAGGAATGAATTGCTACGTGAGATTAGCGAGGGTCCAACAGGCAGTAGACTATCTCAATCAATTTCTGATACGGACGAGTTTTCACAAGGAGAAAGTAATAGCTAGCCATTCTAAAGGCACCAGCACATTGGACAAGTTGTCCATTCCGAACCGAGACAGACAACTATAAATTCAATATACAAAAAAGAAATTAAAAAAGAGACTGATCGTCGAATTACTCGTTTTGTGCTCTGCGGGACTTTCCTTCAATGTCGTCAATGATCCTCATTGGTTACCGATGGTTGAGGGAATTGGGGAATATGGTAAAGGGTTCAAACCTCCTTCCATGCATGATTTAAGAACGCAGTTGCTTAAATTAGAGGTGAGTGATATTAATGTTATTTATGAGGAGCACAAAAAATTTGGAAAACATATAGATGTACAATAATGTCTGATGGGTGGACGGATGGGAAGAACAGAGCTTTACTAAATTTTCTAGTGAATAGCCTTGCTGACACTTTTTTTCTAAAATCCTTGATGTTTCTGACTCTATCAAAAATGGTGAACTGATTTTCAACTATCTTGATGACATTGTGAATGAGATAGGGGAGGATAATGTTATCCAAGTTATCACTGATAATGCTCTGTGTAATGGCGGGCAAAAAGTTAATGATGACACGAAAATCTTCATGGTGGACACCTTGTGCGGCACATTGCATTGGTCTCATGTTGGAATCAATTGCAAAATTGAACATATTTTTAGATATGATTGAAAAAGCTAAAAGGATTGTGAAGTTTATTTATGGTCATGGCACTATTCTTTCTTTGATGAGGATAAATACAAACGGGAAAGAGCTTCTTCATCCCGCGGTAACTCGCTTTGCCACTGCTTTCTTAACCCTTCAAAGCATGTACAAACAAAAAAGGCCACTTGAAATTATGTTTGCTTCTGAAGAATGGGTTAGTTCTCCTCAAGCTATAAAAGTTGAAGGAAAACTTATCAAAAAAATTGTCGCCAATGATCCAGATTTTTTGCCGCATGTAGCATTTTGTGTTAAAAGCATTGTGCCCCTTGTTAGCGTCTTAAGAGGTTGATTTTGAAGAGAGGCCGACCATGGAATATATTTATGAGCTCATGAGAAGGGCAAAGGAGACCATTAAGGTTAATTGTGGGGAGAATTAAAAAAAAATATATGCTAATTTGGATAAAAATTGATGATAGATGGGCTCCACAACTTCACCATCCCCTACATGCAGCCAAATATTATATGAACCTGCAATTGCGTTATGAAGATTCCTTTTGCAATACTTTAGAAGTTAAAGATGGATTGTGTGCGTGCATGGACCGAATGTTATCGCCCGACGATTGCCTTCAAGCCGATATTCAATTAGATTTTTATGACAATGCACAAGGAGAATTTGGAAGTCCAATTGCTAAGAAGTCTAGAATGTTGTGTTCTCCAGGTATAATATTCATAATTATAGTTTATTTTTTCCATGCATTTTTTACGACTTTAATAATTATTGATTTTTTTTTTCTTATCATTATTTTAGCAAAATGGTGGGAACGATTTGGAAAAACACCCGAGCTTATAAGATTTGCTATACGGGTTCTTAGTCTTACTTGTAGCGCTTCGGGATGTGAAAGAAATTGGAGCACATTTGAGTCGGTAATATTTTTTTTTCATAAGCTACCTAAATAATTTTTATTTCTTTTCTTATGTACTAAACTTACTAAATGTTTTTCTTTTCTTTTTCTTAGATACATACGAAGAAGAAGAATAGACTTGAACATTCAAGATTGAATGCTTTGGTCTTTGTGAAGTACAACTATAGATTAAGGGAGAGAAGTATTAGAAGGAGAGACAAGATGGATCCCTTTATAGTTGATGAAATTGATTCAGATGATGAGTGGATAACAGAGTTAGAAGATGCTGCCCTCCCGAATAATACTACTTGGCTTGTTGATGATGAGTTGTTTCAAGGGGATCCCATTGTTAGTATGCCATCGAGAATTTTGGTAGCCTTTTGGGTTCAGATAAACGAGTCGAAATTGATGTTGATAATGAAGATTAAAATCATTCTCCAATTATAAAGAAGAAAAGAGTTGGTGAAAGCTCAA
>BKCP01013625.1:1214807-1245986 GCA_008636005.1 Striga asiatica | reverse complement strand
TAAAAATGTTAGTTCTTAAATTCTATTTATATGTAAAAGGTAGAAACAAGGATCCTACTGACATTCATGAACATGAGAAGATGCAAGAATTTGGTGAAACTGGACCAATGATCTTTGATAGTGAAAATCTCCCACATTTTGATAGTATTGACGATGATAGCCAAATTCAATTGGATGAGACCGATTATTTTTGGATTTTGAGTTTTTACTTTGAAGATTATGACTTTGGGTTGTTTGTATGAACTAATATTTGAATTTTCTTTTTAAGATTTGATGTCCAAGTTTATGGTTTAAGACTATTTAAATTATTTATTTACTTGTATGATTATATATATTATTATTTTTGGCATTAAAAGTGAACTGCTTAAATAGCGTACCCAATGCGCTACGCTATTTACGCTACGCGATATAAGGACCAAAACGCGATGCGATGCGTGTTTTAAAAAACTGGTTATAACTACTATTGAGCATGATCTTATCCCACATCAATCAATATATATATTTAATTGTGTTAAGTCAATTAGTTATTATAATTTTGAAGAATTAATATTATTAAGACAATATATTGATTAAGTAATTAAATTTATTTACTATAAACAATAAAAAGAAAAATTAAGGGGTGTATGATTTTGAGATTTCAAGTGACATTTTGATACTTTGTCAGATTTGAGATTTTTTAAGATTCGAAACTTAGCAATCAAACAAGGAAGATAGAGAACAATTACAATTAGGAAGACAATAAAACAATATGGCAAGTAGAGAACAATTAAAATCAGGAAGAGAATAAAACAATATGGCCTCATTTACCGTCTGTTGTTGGGCTGCATAAGCCTTTTTATCCAAGAATAAATATTGTTTCAATGGTTTGATATAAGCCCGTACGGATATCTGGAGCCCGGTTTGAGACATATTTTCATCACAATTTGTTGAGACAAATCTGTTCGGCCCAATGAGGCCTTATTATTTTGTTCATCTTCGGCATGGTGAAATTATAAGAATGACCTCTAAAGGCACTGTATAGTTCCCAAAACATCCGGATCCTTTCATATTTACAATTCCACCGGGTATATAAGGGCCAATGTCATCGTTCTTGCCCTAGTACTTGCTATTCCCGTGAACATGTATGCCTTTTCTTTCCTTAATATTCTCCCAGGTATTCGGTCGATTGTGCATCATTAATTTGTCGTGTATGCCTTTTTATTGTTCTGACTGTCATCATTAGACGTCGTATTTAATTAACTTGCCAACACTTTTAATTGTGTATTTGTTGGGTTCTTATGAGGAATGCCATCGATGTGCACCTTCGAATCTAACGAATTAAATCCTAATGCAGTGGAATCTATAGTAAGGATTACGACTTACGGTTTTAAAATTTTTTGACTTTGAGATATTTTTTATTTCTGCTGTTAAATATCGTCTGAATCTCAGAGTCCGTTGGGTTGCCGGACTAGGCCTCGCCATCACGTCTCCAGTTGCTCGTCAGGCCCGTCGGATCGTCCCGAACCTTCGGTGGGTTTGCCGGACAGCTCGGAAATCGCCTTGGGTTCGAACCAGGGGTTGGACTACTGCTGGACCGGTCTGGATTGTTGCGGAATGGGATAGATTGCTTCAGGATACTGGTGACTCGGCCAGGCCGAACTGGACCTGGGCTGGCCTGGTTGACTCGGGTCTTGAGCTGGGGAATCGTGTACTGCACGCTGGAAGAGACCTAGGTCACTTACGACTCGGATATGAGCACTGGGACGCGTACGCTGCACACTGGCTGCACGAGAATACCGGGATCTTGGGACGGGTCGCGCTCGAGGGCTTCGTGTCGCGCAAGGAACTCGCAGGTCGCCAGATGGGAACGCGCGTCGCATTGAGACGCCGAGATGGGGCGTGCGATATTTTTGGATGCTGGGAGCATGTTGTGCGTATGAATCACGCGCGACAGAAGCCCTGGACAATGCCTGTGCGTGGTGCTACACGGTGCCTCGCGGTTGTGCACCTGGTGGCAGACGGAGGAGGCTGGTTGGCTGGCCGGCTATAGGTCGCGACTGACTTCGGGAGGTACGGGTTGACGATTGCCGGTATCCAGTTATCATAATTCTCGATCTTCGTGAATAATGGACAACCTTATGAGTTACAGAAACTTTTTAGGGTTGCAAATATATGTAGACGAGATATGAATAAAAGACCCAAGAATCTTAAACTGCATTACCCAAACACCTGTCGAACAATCTTGGTGGAGCGAATTAACATAAAGTGACCGATCGGTTTTTCCTCTTGGGAGAGAAAAGTCATATGAAATATATGATCTCTCTTGTGTTAGGAGGCTTGAGACTTGGTGTATTTATAGGGCTACAATAGAGACACTAGGTAGGTGTTAAATATAGGCTTCCCAAGCATGAGCCAAACTATAGGCCAAGCCCACTCCGCTCAATGCTAGAATAATAAATCATTCCACTAGAGTAATACACTAATATTAATGCACTCCCAATTCAACTTTGAATTATAATTAATTCGTTTCCTTATTATTGTTCAATTCATATCCCTGTATTTAAGATATAACTTCTGTTGATTAATTTAATTACTAAAAATTTAATTAATCAACTTCTATGTCCTTAGCTAGTACCAAAGAATTCTTTCTCATTATGTCGTAACTCAATTCGCCTAAAAGGTTTACATAATGATCCATCTTTGGCTCACTTCAGGGATGACATCAACCCAGACTTTCCCGGGATACGGTGCCCGTAAATAATATTGACGGCATATCATGCATCCAACATTACTTACCAAAATCGAGTATGTCGACCTACTAGAATAAGTCTCACCCTTGATAAATCAAATAAGTAAGTGCAGACTACATATGCCGTACATCGTATTACGGGTTAAGAATACGCAAGTAATAATTTGGTCTAGATTATTTACTCGGTCAGTGCAAACTCCTGTGGGTCGTTCAATGCATGCGAGATGTACTAGTGTAATCCATTAGTCTAAGATCAACTAATTCCAAGATTTACACTACAATCTTTCACGACCAAGGAGTTCAATTACCGTCTAGACTATGAACCATCATTTATATTTTACGAGGCACCGATAATATGATCTTATTGTTCTACACCCGGAACCATATTATGTGTAATGTAAAATAAAGGAACAATGGTCGCATAAGTACATTAACAGCAAATAAGCACTTGACAAAAACATAAATTCTCATTCAAAATGTTATTTTCAGAAACTGAAAACTAAGCTTTTACAGTATACTCTACCAATCTCACACTTATACTATATAAAGATGTCGGCTAACAAAGATAATATCTTTCAATCTAATTCTTAAAGATCTATTTAACTAGTCACCACACGTCTGACTCCCATTCCCTCTACATGCCTTTTGAGCACCTTCGTCAGAAGGGCATTCGTGAAAGGATCAACTAGGTTGTCTTCTGACGCTCTCTTAGCATCAAAGACTTCCCGTCATCCAACGATTTCTCGTATCAGCCGGTACTTGCGCTCTATATGTTTACTCGCCTTGTGTGTCTGTGGTTCCTTCGAGTTCGCTACTGCTCTGTTGTTGTCACATAAGACCGTGATCGCAGCAGGCAAACTCGGTACCACACCAAGGTTTAGTAGGAAGTTCTTGAGCCACACCGCTTCTTTTGTTGCCTCTGAGGCCACGACGTATTCAGCTTCCATGGTGGATTTTGCCACGCATTTCTACTTAACACTCTGCCAAACTATGGCTCCACCTTCCAGTGTAAACACAAACCCTGAGGTGGATTTACTTTCATCCCAATCTGACTGAAAATCAGAATCAGTATATCCCAGAGGGAGCAACTCGTCTTCTCGATAAACTAACATATACTCTTTAGTCCTTCTCAGGTACTAGAGTATATGCTTCACTGCAGTCCAATGTTCCGGCCCTTGATTACTTTGGTATCTCGTTACCATTCCTATGACGTAGCAGATATCCGGTCGTCTACACAACATTGCATACATGAGTCTTCCTATTGCCGATGCATAAGAAACTGCCTTCATGTCATCTATGTTTTGAGGTGTCTTAGGAGACATCCTCTTAGACAAAAGAATCCCATGCTGAAAACGCTACTGCCCTTTCTCTGAAAAGATAGGTCAAGCAGGATCGTCGTTGCCAAACCAAAACGAACGGACATGATTAAGTGTACAAACAGTGGGTACACTGCACAAGGCAGACATAGACTGCTAGGGGTTCACATCTATTGGACGGGTGTTAGGGTAATGTGTTTATTCGTCAGAATTTCAGAATTTGAATTTTGAACTCAGAAGGAGGGTAGTAGGTCGAACATAATGAAAGTAGCTAGACAATGTAGGAATATGACGGTCGACACTGCATGACAAGAGCTCAAAGCATCAGGATAAAAAACGGCTATCTACTCTTATCGAGTTAAAATAACTCTACCAGAGTGGGAGGGGAGGGGCAGATGATAAAGGATGCCAGACCAGGTCGAATAAACTTGATAAACTAGCCAACTGGGTTGAGAAAACAGGTTGGTCGAACAGAACTACAGAAAGATCGACAGGGGTTGAACATGGTGTTATAATAAACGAATCACCAGCAAGTCGAGCGAATGATTTTGGAATCATAGGTCGATTGGTTGACCTTTCGGACATGACACGAGCTCAGGGAAGATAACATTCTACCTCAAGATAACAAGTATTAGTGGTAGGGTCAGAGCGTCTAATAAAGAAGACTTAGAGATAAGAGGGAATATTATGAAGATAAGAACCACACAGGGATTAGACCACGTGGCCTAACAAAATTTGTTAGTTTGGACAGTTCAGGTAGTAAGAACAGCCAGTTCGGGCAGTGCGGGCAACCCACTCGGAAAGTTCTGGGCAACAAGGTATCATCTCTCTATATAACGGAGTGAGGTATGCCCAGTATTACATCACATCCGTTGTACTCTCTACATACATACAACACATCATCTTCTTCACTGTGCTAACTTAACCATCGGAGGCTCTTCACCGAAAAACTTCTCTGGTGTGAGAGTTTTTGCAGGTCTCAAGGATGATCTACCTGCGAGGAGCTTAAATCAGGCGAATTCCAGCCATTCGAGGGCCTTTTGTGTACTAATATCAAATTAATTATATCATAAAAACAATATGGACCATTTTGAACTAAATGCATATGTTATCTATGCAGTTGATATGAATTAAATATGTATGCTAAATATGCATTTTTGTATGATCCAAGTATTCATTATGGGTGAAGTAAATTTGTACTAGAATACGCGGTTGATATGAGCTAAATATGCATCTCATATGAACTAAATATATATTTTTTACGAACTAAATGTGCAACATGAATATCAACTATTTATGTATTGTTCAAGAACTATATATGCACTTCGTATGAACTAAATGAGCATTTCGTATAAACTAAATATGTATGCTAAATATGCGTTATTTTATGAACCGAATATGGCTTGTTTATAAAGTAAATTTTCACTCGAAATACGCAGTTGATATGAATTAAATATAGATTGGGCATGGAATAAATATGTATTTTATATGAACTAAATGTGCAACAATAATATCAACTAAGTATGTATTGTTCATGAACTAAATATGCATTTCGTATAAGCTAAATGTGCAATCAAAATATGTTATTGACAACAATAACTTGTAGTATTCAACTGTTCAACTAGGTATGCATTATGCATGAACTAAAATATGCATTTATATTATCTAAATATGCACAATATATAAACTAAATGTGCATTAATTATATAATAAAAATCCAAGAAATAAAGTGCAATTATTCAAACTTTAAATAAATTATATATTGACCGAAAGGATCAAATTATAATAACTTATAAGTTTATAAAATTGCAACTAAATCCCAGAATGCCTTAATCAGATTTCAGCCCAAAATCAGGTCTTCCTTCTCCTGACCCTCGTCGTCCTCCACCCGTTGTGCCCTCTTCGTTGCTGCCTCAACCGGAGACGTCGCCACCTCGTGTCAGACCCCGCCTTACTACTAGCTTTTAAAAATCAGAGTAAAATTTTTGTTTTTATTTTCGAAAGAACGTGCGAGCTGGGTTTTCGAAAATACTGACTTATTGCGGGATGTGGCAGATAAAAACTTAAACTGAACTCGGGCTTGCCCGCAGACATAATAAAAAAACATGCAACCAAACTATCCGCTCGCGGATTATGGAATTATACATGCGTAGTCTGTACTGTCTCGCACTGTCTAGAAAACTCGCTGGCGGAATCATCCGAAATACGAATACATAACGTGCATACATAAACTGAATAAAATACACATGATCATAAATCTAGAACATAAAAATGCTGGTAAAATATGTCCGACTCTCATGATCACGCTGCGCCACATCTGTGCTCATCCGACACGCTCGACTCCGTCTCCTGAAAAACACAATGGGGGCGTGAGCAAACCACTATGCTCCGCAAAGACCAGTACTGAACAAAACATCATCTATAATAACGTATCATGAAACATAAATATATAAGAGCTGAAACTGTAAACTGATCTCTGCTGTCTGTTCTGATCTGTGGTCAAAAGACCCTCGGCCTTAGCCGCTCGTGTGCACACGCCGATGGGGTATAAAGGGCCTCGCCCCTCCCAACGGTCATCAGGTGGGTATAAAGGCCTTGGCCACCCAACCCGGAACTAAACTGTCTCAAACATACCTATACCATGGTACAGATATTATCTATGATGTGACATCCAGTACATGACCCCCACCTGAAAACTTGGAAATCTGATATGCAAGTGCGGATGCTGGAGTAGCGGTCAAAGGCTCGACTCTCCTTAGGCTACATAAATATTTAAGCAAAATAATGCTAAGTATAATGCTCAGAATATTTAATTATATGCTAAAATGCTCGGACTTATCTACGCGATTAAACTGGACTGGACTGGCTCGAAAAAATACTGAAATTTTCGAAACTGTACTCGGATCAGAAATCACGAGTCAAAACTGACTCGAACTGCCGGTCGAACCGACCGGTTCGCTGGCTGGCCGGACCGCCGGCTCAGCTGGACCGGGCGGTCGGGCGCTAGATCGGCTGGACCGGCCTCGGCCCCGTGCCAGGCCAGCTGGTGCCCGGGCACGTACTGCAACACCCCTCTAACTAGGGCCAAATTTTCGCAAATTTTAGCTCTTTCGAAAACACTTATAAATTTTTCGAAATCATTTGCAAACTATCTCGGGATGCTGCTAAGGACTTTTCTGCTTAAAAACCCGTTTCTTTAACTTAGGTCTAACGACTAGTTTAAACTTAAAGAAATCAGGTTCATATTTCTAACGAATCATGCATATTAGTCTGGACCCGTTCGTACTGGCGAACCGGGTAAAATTATTTAAGTCTGAAANCTGGGCACGCTGGGTGCCATGGCCACGCCTGCTGAGGCTGAACATGCGCGGGCACGAGCTACTGGCCCGGGACCACGCGCATGTAGACTAAGGACAGCGCTGCCAGGCGCTGTCGGAGGTGTTGGGCGCGACGGGCGCCGTGACCCCGGGTGCGACGCGGACAGGCGCTGCTGGCACGCTGTCGCGGACTCGGGTACCACGCGCACGCTGGCGCGGGTACGCACTGGCACTGGGGCCGGGCACTGCCGCACTATGTGCGCGGCCAGTGACCAAGGCCGGCCCTTGCCGGACCTCCGACGACTATTTCCGGCAACATGCATGACCATACAACATAATATGATAAAATAAGCACAATTAACACATAAAACACTAGTGGACCCCGGGTCCACATGCATGCTACCCGGTAAGGCTTAAATGGCATGACCGAGCAGGTTAACTCCCGAACCAACATTTGAAAATTGAAAAACTACTCAGGGACGAATGTTTAACATGATAAATTATTGCTATAGGGCCTAGAATTCATATCATATCTTGCATGCATGGTGATTGACCTCGGTGGCTCATTTTACCATAAATTCGAGCATGATTTGACTAAGGCAATGAACTCATTTACTTCTCAAATTTTTACAGCATCAATGGTATGATATTTGAGGGTGTTTAAACAAGAAATCTCGACTTAGGCATGCTTCCTACTCAAATTTCATTTTTAAGGTCATTTAATTTAAAAATTCATAACTCACATATAATCACATGCATGGCTGGATTTTTCTTCATGAAAAATCTTAAAATGTCATAAAATAATTCATGAACTCATAAGGCACGAGCTAACCTCAGTTGGAATAGGAGAAATTGTGCTAGGGCTTGGAATGTGGTTAGGCACGGCTTTGGGAGTCTAAGTGCTTGCACGGTTGGAATGGCTGAGCTTCAGAGCTTCCAAGGGACTTATAAAAATCCAAGAATTGCTTGGAGGTTGATAAGCCACGAGGAAACTTGCTAGGAGGTGGCTGAGGTGCGGTAGGTGCTAGTCCCCGGGTCACTAGCGCGCGCAAGGGGGCGGGTGAGTCCTTCTCGGCCTTGGGCACTCCTCTCTCTGTTTTTGCTGAACTTGTTATGACTTAGGATGATTAAATGACCAAGAACCAACACCAGGTGAGATGGAATGGCTTATATAGGGGAATGGGCGGAAGTTACTAGGTGAATGGTGGAGAATCCCTCATTATTTTAAGTGTATGGACTTAGTGGTCTTGGGGCATGAATGCATGGTCAATAGCACGGTTTTTCGGACACTTTAAGAGTATTATAATAGGTCACAAGGGGTCTGGACAGAATGGAGCATGCATGGGGGACAAACTCTTACAAGGGTAAATAAAATATTCAAAGACCCATGCTCCACTTTGGGGCTAATCTTGGTTGACTTTGCTTAATACTTTGTTAGGGTCATCTTAAGCCTAATGAACCCTCATTAAGTGCCTAATACACGTATGAGTTGGGCCCTGAGCAAAGTGGGTCGGAAATAATGGTTTTGGGCCCTAGAAGTGAGCCTGCTATTTCTGCCGCTGGGCTGCTGGGCGCGGCACTGGGCCTGGGCGCGAGGGGCGCGGGCTGGGCGCGAGGGCGCGGGCTGGACTGCGCGGGGAGATGGGCTGCCTGGGTGAATGGACTTTGGACCGAACCAAAGGGCTCCTCTTGGTATCCCAACACTTAGAAATATTTGGAATATGATGCTAAGGACTTAGGGTAAGGTCTTGAGGCTCGGTAAGGTGTGTTTGTCGGAGCGGGACCAATGTCGAAAGCACCATATCGCATGGCGCCGAAAGAGCTTCAGGAGTTGAAGGCTCAGATTCAGGAGCTTTTGAGTCTCGATTTCATCCGACCGAGCGTATCACCTTGGGGAGCCCCTGTCCTCTTTGTTAAGAAGAAGGATGGGTCTATGAGGATGTGCATCGACTACCGGGATTTGAACCGGTTGACGGTGAAGAACAAGTATCCGCTTCCCAAAATTGAGGACTTATTCGATCAGCTGAGAGGAGCCAGCGTCTTTTCCAAGATCGATCTCCGCTCTGGCTACCATCAGCTGAAGATCAGAGAGGCCGATGTGGCCAAGACTGCTTTCAGAACCCGATACGGCCACTATGAGTTCGTTGTGATGCCGTTTGGCTTGAGAAATGCGCCAACGGTATTCATGGATCTCATGAACCGTGTTTTCCATCCATTCTTGGACCAGTTTGTCATCGTCTTCATTGATGACATTTTGGTCTATTCAAGTAGCCCGGAGCAGCACGAGGAGCACTTGAGAACAGTTTTGGAGACACTTCGACGGGAGAAGTTGTACGCCAAGTTCTCGAAGTGCGAATTTTGGCTCGATCGAGTGGCTTTCCTAGGCCACATCGTTACTTCCAGAGGAATTGAGGTTGATCCGAGCAAGATTGAGGCCGTTAGGAACTGGTCAACGCCGAGAAATGCCACCGAGGTTCGGAGTTTTCTCGGTTTGGCAGGCTATTATCGTCGATTCATCGAGGGGTTTTCGAAGATTACCCTACCCTTGTCATGTTTGACGAGAAAATCGGTGAAGTTTGAGTGGGATGATCGTTGTGAGTCGAGCTTCCAGGAGCTCAAAGCGAGGCTTACGACGGCCCCAGTGTTGACCATTCCGGATGCCACACAGGGTTCACTATCTATAGTGATGCCTCGAAACAGGGTCTAGGCTGTGTTTTGATGCAAGACGGCAGGGTTGTGGCTTATGCTTCCCGTCAGCTAAAGCCGCACGAGGTGAACTACCCGACTCACGATCTTGAGTTGGCAGCAGTGGTTCACGCCCTGAAGATCTGGAGGCACTATTTGTACGGGGGCCACTGCGAGATTTATACAGACCACAAGAGCTTACAGTATATCTTCACCCAGAAGGAGCTCAACATGCGCCAGCGGCGATGGTTGGAGCTGGTGAAAGATTATGACTGTACCATCAACTATCATCCGGGTAAAGCGAACGTAGTTGCTGACGCCCTCAGCCGGAAGGGAAAGGGCGAGCTGACCTGTATGATCACTCAGCAGCGTCAGTTGATTCATGAGTTCGCCCGGATGCAGCTAGAGGTGGTCGAATCACCTCCCAAGTTGCCAGTTGTGGGAGGTATTCGAGCGATGAGAATGTGGCCCACGTTGCGCGACAGGATCCGGCGGGATCAAGCCTTCGACGAGTTCATTCGCTCGGTGGGGGCGAAGATTCATGCCGGAGGAGTTGAGGGTTTCTACCGAGGCACAGATGGTGCCTTGGAGTACAAGGGGAGGATCGTTGTGCCAAATGTCGAGGCCCTGAAGAAGGAAATCTTGACTGAGGCGCATAGTGCTCCTTACTTGGCGCACCCCGGTAGCACCAAGATGTATCACGACCTGAAAGGGTCATTCTGGTGGAAGGGGATGAAGAGAGATGTCGCCGAGTTTGTTGAGAAGTGTCTGATCTGCCAGCAAGTGAAGGCTGAGCACAAGGTTCCACCGGATCTCTTACAGCCTTTAGAGATCCCGCAGTGGAAGTGGGAGAAGCTGACCATGGACTTTGTCACGGGTTTGCCGAGTCGGCCAAGCATCATGACGCAGTATGGGTAGTTGTGGATCGACTGACGAAGTCGGCCCATTTCATGCCTGTCAGGATGGACATGTCCATGGAGCAGCTAGCCGATGTGTATCTCCAGGGAATCGTTTGACTCCACGGGGTTCCAGCCGAGATTATATCAGATAGAGATCCCCGATTTACCGGACATTTTTGGGAGAGTCTGAACGAGTTCATGGGGACGAAGTTGAAGTTTAGCTCCGCCTAACATCCACAGACCGACGGTCAGTCGGAACGGACCATCCAGACGCTTGAGGACATGCTCCGAGCTTGTGTCCTTGAGCATGGTGGTTCGTGGGAGCAGTTGATACCCACTGTGGAGTTTGCCTATAACAACAGTTACCACTCATCGATCAAGATGGCGCCGTTCGAAGCTTTATACGGTCGCAAGTGCCGCTCACCCCTTTATTGGGATGAGGTCGGCGAGAAGCAGGTTCTCGGTCCCAAGCTGATCGAGGACACAGTGCAGAAGGTCGCCGAGATCCGAGAGAGATTGAAAGAGGCTCAGAGCCGACAGAAGGCCTACGCTAACAAGCGTAGAAGGGAGCTTGAGTTTGAGCAGGGAGATAAGGTGTTCCTGAAGGTCACGCCGATGAAGGGCGTTGTCCGATTCGGGAAGAGGGGAAAATGGCAGCCCCAATTTATAGGGCCCTTTGATATTCTCGAGCGAGTTGGCGTCACCGCCTATCGTCTGGCATTACCCCTAGAGCTTTCGGGTGTACACAACGTCTTCCACGTGTCGATGTTGAGGAAGTACGTGTATGACCCGAGCCACATAGTGAACTTTGACGGGCTAGAGGTCGGGCAGAACCTGACGTATGATGATCAGCCGGTAGCAGTTCTGGACCGAAAGGTCCGTCGGCTGAGGAACAGAGATATAGAGCTCGTCAAAGTTTGCTGGAGTCGCCACGACGAGTCGGAAGCCACTTGGGAGAGAGAGGCCGAGATCAGAGCTCGTTATCCAGATTTCGAGTTTTGAGATTTTCACTTGTACTTTTTATTTTTATGTTTTGATGTATATAGTTGTGTAGTAGGAGTTCTGGCCTAGTACCTTAGTTTTGTATTTCCGAGGACGGAAATATTTTAAGGAGGATAGGTTGTAATGCCAATCAGTAATAATATTCAGAACGGTTTCACTGCTCGACTATAAGTGAAGTCCGTAATTTTCAGAATTTACCTAGTTATATTACTTATGCTAAATGCTAAGTTAGGATAAATTATTCCTTGAATAATTCTATCTCAAGTATAAGTTAAGATTAATCCATTAATTTGGGTTATTAAATAATACCAAGTCAATTCGAGAAATTACCGGACACGAACCCTAGTTGTCATTCCGAGTATATTTTTCTAAGTCATAATTGAGAGTTGGTATTTTGATACTTAGAATATTTTTCTAAGTGTATTAAAATACCAACGTCAAGTTTTGATCATTTTAAATCAAGCCCTAATCGAGCCTCGTGCCGAGCCCCGAGCCGCGCCTTAGCCGCGCTGTCCCGCCCAACACCCCGACAGCGCCCGACCGCGCTGTCCCAGTCTCAGTGCACGCATGGCCTCGCGTGCCATGCGGAGTCAACCTCGGGTCGTGCCAGCTGCACACCCGAGGGGTCAGTACCGTGTCCAGCGACCTCGGGTCTTGCCAGCCGCGCACCTGGGTGTCCAGTGTCATGCCAGTGACCTCGGGTCGTGCCCGGTCGCACACCCGCGTGTCCAGAGCAGTGTTTAGTGGCCTCGGGTCGTGCCAGTGCCACGCCCGAGCACGCAGTTGGCCCGGGATGTGCCCAGCAGCACACCCGCGTGCCCAGGGTTGCCCGACAACACCCGCTCAGCTTCAATTCGCGCATGTCCGTGCCCAGTCGACCTCGGGGCATGGCCAGCAGCCTGCCCGAGTGCTCAGCAACCCCGGAGACGACCGGCAGCGCCCGTGTGGCCTCTGTCCGTGTCCGTCCTGAGTCCAGCCGCACCTGTCCGTGCCCAGCCGCACGACAGCGCCTCAGTCGAGCCTCGGCCGTGCCCAGCACGCACCCGAGGGGCACCAGTCGTGCCCGGGCCGTGCCAGCAGCCCCTGGCCGTGCCCACCAGCGCCAGTCCGCGCCTAGCCAAGTCCAGCGGCACCAGGGACCGAGCCCGGTCGCACCAGCCGTGCCCAGCGCCGTGCCCGGGCACCAGCTGGCCCGGCACGGGACCGAGCCCGGTCTAGCCGAACCCAGCCCGACCGCCCGGCCCAGTCGAGCCGGCGGTCCGGCCAGCCAGCGAACCGGCCGGTTCGACCGGCGGTTCGAGTCAGTTTTTACTCGTGATTTCTGATCCGAGTCCAGTTCCGGAAATTTCAGTATTTTTCCGAGCCAGTCCAGTCCAGTTTAATCGCGTAGATAAGTCCGAGCATTTTAGCATATAATTAAATATTCTGAGCATTATACTTAGCATTATTTTGCTTAAATATTTATGTAGCCTAAGGAGAGTCGAGCCTCCGACCGCTACTCCAGCTTCCGCACTTGCATACCAGATTTCAAGTTTTCAGGTGGGGGTCATGTACTGGATGTCACATCATAGATAATATCTGTACCATGGCAGAGGTATGTTTGAGACAGTTTAGTTCCGGGTTGGGTGGCCGAGGCCTTTATACCCACCTGATGACCGTTGGGAGGGGCGAGGCCCTTTCTACCCCATCGGCGTGTGCACACGAGCGGCCAAGGCCGAGGGTCTTTTGACCACAGATCAGAACAGACATCAGAGATCAGTTTACAGTTTCAGCTCTTATATATTTATGTTTCATGATACGTTATTATAGATGATGTTTTATTCAGTACTGGTCTTTGCGGAGCATAGTGGTTTGCTCACGCCCCCATTGTGTTTTTCAAGAGGCGGAGTCGAGCGTGTCGGATGAGCACAGATGTGGCGCAGCGTGCTCATGAGAGTCGGACATATTTTACCAGCATTTTTATGTCCTAGGTTTATGATCATGTGTATTTTATTCAGTTTATGTACGCATGTTATGTATTCGTATCTCCGATGCTTCCGCCAGCGAGTTTTCTAGACAGTGCGAGACAGTACAGACTACGCATGTATAATTCCATAATCCGCGAGCGGACAGTTTGGTTGCATGTTTTTATTATGTCTGTGGGCAAGCCCAAGTTCAGTTTAAGTTTTTATCTGCCACATCCTGCAATAAGTCAGTATTTTCGAAAACCCAGCTCGCACGATCTTTCGAACATAAAAACAAAAATTTTACTCTGATTTTTCAAAGCTAGTAGTGAGGCGGGGTGTGACACCTCGCACTCTGAGGCATCCTCCGCCAACAGCGATTGCTCGATCATTTGCTTGATTCAGCTAATAGATCGGGAAAATAGAGGCACCGCGTCGTTGCCCGATGACTTTGGAGTCCCATCTATCGTCATAACTCTAATCCCTGGCCTCCTGAATGATTTGGGCTCGTTGATCCTCACATTTGTGCCCTATTCCCACCACCCTCACCTCTAATCCCTGGCCTCCTGAATGATTTGGGCTCGTTGATCCTCACATTTGTGCCCTATTCCCACCACCCTCGCCTCAAATCCACCTGCAAATCGTGGTGGAGTTTCTTCTCGAAAATCTTAATTTCTCTCCGCCGAAATTTTTCTCAGCAGAAACTAGAATTCGACCACCGTGGCTAAATCGGTGTCGACGCAATGGTCGGAGAGATCGATGGATGTGACACTCGAGTTTTTCCAACGGACACCGTGGAAGTTGCACTGGGAAACAGCAGGCTGTCACGCCAGGAGCTCGTCGGGTTTGCACGCCCAGGAGTCTCCTGCGAAGCGTAAGGGATGAGGGTGGAGTTTGGGGATGCAGCGGCTGCTACCATGGAGTGACACAAGGGGCACCACATACAGACGGTTGATGCTTGCCGGATTCGGGTCAATGGCCGTTGACCAATCGTCGGTCAATGTCAGTCAGTTAATTTATTTATTATACAATCAATTTAAATATCATAATTTTTTTATTATAAATTAATGTGTACTGTAATTTATTAATATGAGTCATTAATCTAGACAAATCGATGACTAAGATTGAGACTCATATCCTATTTTAAAAATTGGATCTACCCTTATATATATATATATATATATATTCAAGAAATGAGTAGTAGTCTATCAATCTTAAATGTTTGAGTGCATATCTGAATCATTAGTTTTTGTCTAAAGAAAGACCAAGGAAGGTGAACACATTTCATTGTAGGAGGAATTAATGAAGTTTGATGATGGATGGAAACCAAAAGTTTAATTGGGTTCGTTTCATGTGTCATGTGAGTATTTAATTTTGTGGCGATGGTCCTTTCGTTTTCGGGAGTTGTTCGTTACTAGTTTATTGCATATTATTAAGCGGGCCCCCTAAAAGGCCAGGCCCGTCCTAGTGTGATCCATCACATCCACCTCGGGCAAAATTTGTACCAGACATGTGATAAATTTCAAGCACTTGTATTGTAAGTATGAGTGTTTGGTTCCAAAAAACTAAACCTTATTAGGCCTTATACGATATTCTCTTGATTGCAAATGTTTAAAATTAGGATAGTTTATACATTCACGTAAATTTAGAAAGATTTTTTATATATCTGAATATTCAAATTTAGTAGCACGTAAAAAACAATTAATAAAATTAATTTGCCTTCTACGCAAAAATTAATCCATTAGCATAAAAAGCTATCGACAGTCGTGTCGCAGTTGTCCTTGCATTCCTTGAGAATAGAGTGGACTTTGGGGGTGGCTGTTTTCGTGGCAAGGCCAATGGCGAAAAAAAGCATTTGTGACCGATTTATAGCTCAAACTCCGTAAGCATTGTGAAATTGCGCACATCGAATATAAGTGTATATTAATTTTTTTTTTTTCTAATCATTGTTTTCAATTTAGTTTACCTGGTATTAAACTACACAGAAACCTTGAATAAAAGCTCATCACAAGTTTTACTATATGATCAGAATTTGTATGCTTTTGAAATGATGTAAAAACCTTTATATATTTGTTGATTTTGTAAACATGTTTTCTTAGATGTTGCTCATCGTTTATGCGTATATCACATGTGGAACAACTTGCGGATAAATTTCAAACATCAAACATTTTTTGTCCAACTTCTATTATATCATCAGTATTTGGATGCATTTAAAATTATGAAAAGCCTTTTTATATTAGTTGCTTTTGTAAATAAATTTTTCCAAAGGCTCCACATTTTTTATGCATATTTTTAATGTGATTTGTTTTTCTGTTCAGTTATGTTAGGTTTATAACTTATATATGTTCTTTAAAGTCTTTTATTTTTTGTGCTCTACACAAAAGTTTAACACGTGCATCAGTTTCACTTGTACAACATAAATGCAAAAAGTAATTTTTTTTATTGAAAATAAACTATATTTTGTAGGAAAAAATACACTAATGACAAATTATTATTCATTCAACTCATGTTTCGTCAAAAATATTTGTAAGTGAAAAATAAATCAACTGATTAAGCCTTAAGACTTTTTTCAAATCTCACTACCATATTTATGTCTATAACTAGTATATGTCAAATATTGGGAACACACCTTAAAGGAAACAATATACGTTTATATAGAAAACTATACAAATCATAAATAAATTTAACAACAAAAGACAACAACATATTTACGTAATAAAGGAGTTGGACCACTTGTGGTTGTTCAATTTGTACCATCTTATTAGGAAATGTCCCGAGGAGAAGACAATCATAAAACGAAAATTTCCTGCATAAGATTTTATTTACTACTGAAAAGTTCTGGCAAACTTACACAAAGTAAATTATTGACATAAATTCAACTTCTAGTAGGCAGATTATTACCAGTTGCTCTCAAAGTTGATAGAATAAGCAAAGAGGCGGATCTAAGTCCAGGGAAAATCAGAGTCCATTGCACATGAAGTCCACAAACTTAGTTATTCCTCCCGAAAGTCGAGGCATAATCTTCAAGCTCCAAGTCCGAGTTATCGTTCGCCACATACATCACCATTTCGAAACCAAGGCAGAGTCTAGACACAAGTTTCATAAAATCTCAACCCGTTTTTAATGGGTAGGTATCTTGCGCATCTAAACACACAACATATTACTAGTAAATGAGGTATTTGATCATCTGATGGTACTTCTTAGGTAATTACAGGACTAATCTGTGTCACTCAAGTAGTACCTGAAATTTGAAACGATAACTGAAGCTTTTTCCATGGTTGCATTGGCAAAGTCTCGTGGCAGTTTTTTGCAAATTACATTCAGAATTATTAATGTTTAATGTTCTATGTACATATAGTACAGTTACAACAATGGATTGACGATATGAGCTGCTTTATGTTCCACAAAATTAAGTCCGACAATGTCGATCACGTGTGCTGCTCTATCCATTTATCCATATGAATTTTCGCGCTAGCTCCTACTAATCTTTTCCCTGCCTTCAACATGACAAATAAATTAAGTTACACAGCTAGCTTAATTCAACAAAATATAGTGAGTATTGGCAACCCCACCAAAAAAGGTGATTCAATCAGACAAGCTTTCCCCCTATTTTTGGAGTATCCCATAGTTTCTTCAAAGAAAGAAACAAAATATGAATAAAGTGTAACATACCGAATATTGTAGATTTCAGGGGGAAGCGCACAGATTTGCCTTTCACTTTCACATTCTTAAGTTGCCTGGCCCAAGGTTTTTCTGATGTTGAAACATGGCTGGTACTTTCACCAGATAAGATATCAACTCCTTTCTTGACCTTTTCATGGTAAAGCGCTGGTGGAGCAAGCCGCAATGGATGCATTTTCTCTATTTGGATCACTTTCTGATCATTTTCAAGATTCTGCAAGAGTTCAAACTGTTGCAACCAAAAATCCACATGGCAAAGTTTAGAAAAATAAGATTTTTCATGTATATGAGAACAAAAAGACACAAGGAGGAGAATATACAGACCCAAAAACAGCTCAATCATTAGAGGGAGATAATTACAGAAACTGTTCACGAAGTTAAGTTCTAATTTAGAAAAAATGCACCTACGCTTGAAACTTCCAAAACCGCCATTGAGGTTTGGCGGTTTTCATCCTCCACTCGTACATTTTGTGTCTGTTGTTAGTGAAGCTTATGGAGTTTTGCCGACATTATCATGTGTTTTTACAATTACATCTATCAACTTCTCAAAATATTACAGATAACTAGAAAACATTTGGGGTTACAAAAATATTCGACAGTTGAGGTATGTGTATCATAAAATATTTGATGATATCAGCAAACTCCATCACGTCAACTAAAGGATAGGGCTAAATGTGAGATGAGATAAAATCTAAACTAGTGATTTTGTTTCGTTAAATAAATAAATAAAAACTCAAACCTCAAACGTAATTTTTGCATTCATCCCTGAGAAAAAGAATCCAACTGAAACATACCCGTGAAGGCGGATGCAAACCATATGGGCTATCCAGACCTTCATGATCATGGTGATGATGCAAAGATGATGTTCCTTGTGCTTGCAGCATCCTCAACGGTGACCTGCTCACTAATCCATTCTCCACAAGGGTAGATTTCCCATTTGACTTTTGAGATTTTTTCGGATTACAAATCGGGCATCCTACTATGGTTCCATTAAATGAGGCCCTATTTTCCTGAACTTCACATTGGACATGCATTGTATGACCACAACTAAATACTTGAATGCCAGAATCAGTGGAATTATATTTAGCAAGTGGGGAGCTGCAGATGCAACAAAAAAGGTCCCGGGGGGCGTAGCCGTGAGAAGCCCCCTTCCTGAGTAAACTCATGGTGTAATATGTATCGTCCTCGATCAAACTTTTTGCAGAGTCCTACAAAAAAGAGAAAAACAATGGTTAGAAAGTATGATGTTGGTTTTAGATGCTGGAATAAAAGTTCTCCAGCAACATCAAGCCAAATGATGGTGAATATCGAAATATATCTAAATTTTATAGACATAAGAGGGTGTAAGCAGAAGCTCAACATGTGAATGAACACTAGTAAATGTGATATCTCCAAAGAACATAAATAACTCGGAGAAAAGAGATTATTCCCAATTATAACTTATTACTCCCCCTCTTCAAAAGATGAACAATTAATCCCTTTCATAATTGGAGTTTTGATATTAGTACACAAGTAAAGATCCTAACGGTAAAAATAAAAGATACTATTAAATCAAAAGATAATAATAGAACATATTTAACCTAATCTAGAATCTTATACATTTATTATATCTCAATCATAAGACCAGTAACCTAATCTAAAATCTTATACATTTATTATATATCTCAATTATTAGACCAGTTAATTGCACTCATACGCAACCATTTCAATTCCATCAGGAAAGAGACAGAATCAAGTTGAAAAACAATGATGAATACACAACTTCAAATTGCATACATAGCATACAAGATAAAGGCGACGCACCAGAATTTTTCTTTCAAAATCATATGCTCCAAGCATCCCCAGTATTGTAAGTCTGAAATCGCCAAATTCCTGGTTGCTATTATCGGAGAGAAGCTTCGACATGATTTGTGGGAGGCGAACGTACCCAATCATTCCCTCGACAATTTCTTTAATGAATACGGAGAACAGTTTCCTCATCATGCGAGCAACCCTCCCTTGATAAGTGGAGACTTTCCATTTCAACTTGTATCTTTCTTCATCTTCCACACCCAGTGAACCATCAAGAATGTCCTTAACTGCTCCCCTTTCAGAATCTGCTCTAGTGTTTCTGGAATCCATCAAGGGCTCACAAAAGCTGTGAAATTTAAAGCATACATGTATAAGTTGTTTGAGAAGAAAACAAGAAAGGGAAAAGTTCATTTTATAACGACATGTCTAGTTTTGTTGGCAGACAATGCAATGACAAAAAAAGTTGTATTTGTCATTCTTAGTAGAGTTCTTGCAATAAATAAATATCTCAGGAACCACATCTGTAGGATGACAGGTATCATAAATGAATTATCAAAGACTTTCTTACACAAGGAGTGACTTTGAACAAATATTAAGGAATGATTTGCTTACAAATCAAGCAACTGAAACCAAAGGAATTCAGACTCTTCAGGATTCAGACGGGGACTGTTCCTCTGACACAATCCAACACAGGCATGCACTATATCAAGGATATCAGCTACCTACAACAATAGTTGAAGCATAATGTTACAGAGATATGAAATTGGAGAAACTGAATCACAATCACAAAGGTATTGACGAGGAATCTCAGGACTGGAAATACCACTTTTTTCTTCACAATATCATTGATATTATTTGCTTTCTGAATATCAGACCCAAGCAGGACGAATTTCTCACCAAGATTAGAAAGAATCAGAAAAAGGGCACTTCCAACGTCCCCAACCCTTTCTAACAAAAATGAAGCAGCATCAGTTATGCCATACTTTTGGCACAAACGTAAACAATGTTCCACTCTGTAACTTTCAGAACTCTCCAAGAATTTGAGAACTGATTCCTGTTCATACCTACACAGAAGCTGCAGAAGCAAAAGCTAAGAAACAAGTTCTTCAGCAAAAGCTAAAGCAAAATGGGCAGATATTTCAGTGGATCGGGAAAATATTACGAGTACAGATTTGACGATTAAATTTGTTAATTTACAAGGAAAACAAACCTGAGTAAGAGGGCTAACTACAATGTATGGAAAGAGACTAGAATTGGACAAATTAGAAACAATAACAAAACAAGGCAATTAAACTGCAGTCAAACTGATTCGTATAGAAGATCTAATTATATTCTTACAAACATGGCAGGGTCGGGATAACAAGGATATTCTGCTGTGTAAATAATCTTTAACAAAATTGGTTTACATATTAAAGTTTACAGTTCTTACACAGATCACCAGTCAACCAAAAGCTCCCATTCAGATATTGTAACTACTACATTTGGTTGAGATATTTCTACTTCATAAATTACACATCATATGTCTAGACCCTCGCCTAGGGGATGGTCAAACTTAAAGACATGAATCTAGGATAAACATATCACGAAATCACAAGACAATAACAAAAGTCAGCGATTTTTTCCATTTTCCCTTCCTGGATTTCTCACATTTCGTATTTGGTTCCATATAATTCTGTTGAGCATGTACATTATTGGGTCAATGATATAGAACCATGCACATACTATGAATAATGGAAAAGAGAAGGAAAAAGAAAAAGGTTGTATTTCATTATATATATATTGAGAATAATAATCTTTTGTAAGTGTACTTGGTGAAGCATATGATGGCAGAAAAGTATGTAGTAAATTTCATACCTGTAAAATTCTTCCTTCCAAGTTCTAAGCTAATATTCATTGCAAATAAGATCTACTGTGTTTTGTATACAGATGATACATTAAAAAATAACAAATACAAATTTCATTTATTACTGAAAGACTTAGAGACATATAGAAGTGTTTTACTTAATGTCTGAACCATCTTACAGGTCATTCTGTCAACATCTAATCATGCTACATTAAACATATTTAAACCTGTAAAAGTTCTTCCTTCCAAAGTTCTAAAAATAAATTAATTGCAAACAAGATCATACTAATATACAGATCCTACATACATTTCAAAAAACATCAACTACAAGTTTCATTTACCACTAGAAGATTTAGACGCATATAGAAGGGTTTTAATTGATGTCTGAACCATCTCCCAGGTCATTATGTCAACATCTGATCATCCCTACACTAACCAAGCAGTAGCACAGACAGAGTTTGCAATACACTTGGCAATTACACTTAAATCTTTTTCAGTTACAAAATAAAAACTATCGTGAAATGAACAATTTCAAGAAATTATAAATGAAAAAGGAACAGTATCCCAAAGGTCACATTGTGAAGTATCACTTGTAAAGTTCCAGAAACTTTCACCTCAAAATACTGCTCCATCAATTCATCCGTCACATTAACTCGATTGTTATGCACGAGTTTTAGGGAGCAGGATATTGCTTCCAGATAGGCTTGTACCCTATTTGATTGCCGATGAGCTCTTCTCCCACAAGGAAAATCTAACACGTTGACTTCTTCTAGATGAGAGATGTCAAGGGTACCAGTAGAGTGAACCTCAATAACTGTCTTAAGATAGAGGAAAAGGCTTTCTGGGTGAGACCGCAGCTCAAACAAAATATATTGAGATTTCCCAGGAAAGTGGTCAGTAATTAGAAAGTAAGTTGCTTCCCTGCAAAATTCCAGAGTTAATAACTCAGTGAGTGAAAAATAAATAATCCCTTTGGTAATCAATCACGAATGCACAAAAGTAATCCAACGCATCAGATGTTACCTGCTCAGTTTCAAAAAACCTGGAATTCGAGAAATAACAGCCGACTCAAAAGCATCATATTCTTCATTACCAAGTCGGCTTAACATTTCATGGGTAAAAGAAAATGCATATACAGGCTCATGGATAGCTTTCATATAACTGTCTATTGCAGCCGCATATTGATGCCTGATGGCATGGATGTAGCCACAAACCTGCATAAGAAAATATGATAACTCTTTAGCAGTGAAGAAAAAACAAGAATTGAATTACCAGGCTGTATGGTGCGTGCCATTTTCTTTTTCTTTTTTCTTAATATCTGGATTCTTTTTATACACTTTCACTTCCCCGAAGTCAAACCAAATACTTACTATCTTTATCCTTGAAAATGCAATTTCCTTCTCCCTTAAGTATATTCAGAACAACCTATGCATTTTCCCATTGAAATTTCTATAATTTAACAGATCAGTACATTCAAACTGTCATATATATATATATATATATTGACAGCTTTCTATCAATGCAAATAAATAAAACACAACGTGCCAGATAATGACATTTAGAGTAGAAATTGTCCCCTCAAAAATAAAACCATAGATCAAATTCCACATACATATCTCCAAACATATTCTTCAAGTAGCCCAGAACAAAGCGACCACTAACTCGTTTCAAACTTTGGCATTGGTAAAAAGATAGTCAGATAAAGGAAAAATGAGAAACAATGACAGCAAAGAAGAACTCTTCATTATGGCACAGTTAAAACTAAGTTATTTCAATTCTTACCCACGCATTTTTTACTTACGGGTGAGAAATAAGAACACTAACATGATGATAGGCACACTTCTTCCTTTCCTACCCTGTACCCAATAGGTTGATGAACTTTAAACTTTTATCTCAAATTTAACTACACCACCTGCTGGCCTCCCACTTTGTGTTTCAACCAATGCATGCTTAGTAGTATCCAAAGCACAAGTTATAATACCTGATGAAACTCAGCCTTCTCACACAAATTTAACACATAAGGCACATCCCAGTGACTTTCAGGCTCTGCTTCTAGCAGTAAAAGCAGTTGCTTCTCTCTTCTTTTCGTCATCTCTGATGGGATATCGGAGTTACGGACATCTGATGTCAAGTACTCCAGAATTTGAGTTAAGATATCCCTAGAAACATTAGCCTTCTCAAGTGTCACATAGTAAGCTATAAAATCATACATGTGGTGAACATCTTTCCTTGAAGGCCAACGTTCTACCAAATTCACAGCATTACTGCATTTAGGACTGTCCACTTGGATTGCATCAACAATATCAGAAAGAATATCCACAACTTTCTGAACTAATTCTCGACTTTCAGCTGATTCAATGTCGAAATTGGTTGATTCCTGGGAAATATCGGTCAATTCAGGATGTTCAACGACTGTCAGACCACATTTTATAACCTCTAGTGTGGCTTCAGTATCCAATTCTAAAAGATGAAGCACGTTTGTGTGGGCCACTTTTGAAGGTAACCTTGAACAGGCCCACGAATTTTGGGCACTGGAATCTTCCAAGAGAAAATGCAAAAGCTCTTTTCTAAGAGAGGGTAAACGTGCTGCTGAAAGATTTCCACGCCCTGCAGAAGATTAGAAGCAATCAGTTATTTATTTCAGAAACTATTCAAATCTATGCTAACTCTAGCAAGATCTAGTACTTCTGACCCCAATTTTATTGTGTTATTTCAATCAAACTTCACAATTTCTTGACTTTGTCAGAATATTGATTTGTCTACATGCAATGGTCAAATAATTTAATTTTATCAATCACATAGTATAAGTCGTTTAATGGACAATCAACAAACCAATGGTTTCTGGAAAGCATCAAGAATCAGTGTATGAGTAGTCATATAAATAAAAATCTAAGATTTCCATTATAAGATCATTTTTTCTTTGGCTTACAGCTCAAGAATGTTCAAGACATCAAATTGATAACAAGTTCAAAGGCATCAAGTTGAAACCAAACCTGGTGGAAAAGCAAGGCCCTGGAAGCAATACTTCAGGTAAACAAGCATCCTGTACCTGCTTCCATGGGCTACAATATAATTACTTGACATTGTACAATGAGGAACAAAATGGGGAAAACATTTTAAAGAATACAAGTCAGAGACAAATTTTGTTGATCTATTAGTTAGAAAATTTTCTACACCTGCAAACAATAACTACCAACTACAGAGGCTTAAGTGCTTCCATACAGATAAAATGACAAATCATAGAAAATTACCCTAGGGAAGTAGCATCTTCTTTTGTGCTATCTCGTAAGACCACCAGGAGCTCCTCAAGAGGTGTCCTAAAATCATCTAGACCTTTGGTAAACAAATATATCAACGCACAATGCAACCTGTGTTCCCTGCATAAGCGGACAATCTACGGTACAATTATAAGATATTTCAGCGCTAGAAATATAAAATGATTCATGTAGTTCAAGAAAGAAAGAATTGTACAAAATGGAATTGTTCTACCAGAAGTTCCAAATTGGGAAAACATTGGTACTTCACAGTTAAAAAAAGTATACACTCGTGAAGCAACTATACTTTACCTGATTAAAATCCAACGACAAAATGTCCATGTGGAGGACACATTGTTCAATTCGCTGCAACCAACCTTTGTCACTATAATGCTCCACAAGTGCTTGCATGATCTTCAAAAATATCAATCACAAAATGGATGACCATAGCACCATTAACTACTGAATGCAGAATGTAAAATTATGAAAATATTAAGTATCTTAAGTTAAAAAACTACCGCAGGTGGAAGGGATCCCAGCATATCTTTCAGAATGTATGGCTCCAAAAGTTCCAAAAATGTCTCTATAAGGAAGCAAAGTTCAACAATGGAATCCAGACGTCACTCATCCGAAGGGAATCATAATATAAGATAAGAATAATACACTAACAGCAGTAACAGCCAGACCACTAACTTAAAATAAGAAAACAAAGTCATTTCAGTAATATTCCACCTACGATGATAGTACCACAAAATGACAAGGAAACAGAACTTTGAAGCACCTTTCTGGTGTGCATCTTCAAATTTGGACAAAATGTCATCAAAAAGCATGTCAGTTCTCCCAATATGCGCACAAAATTCAACTGCCACACCCCCAACACGGGTGTATTGCTCCTTAATCTCACCGGATTGCCCCCCCTTCACACTTTGACTGTTACATGAAACTGATATGTAGGAAAATACTTCGCTAACATATGACTGAAGCAATTCTACAAGATAGGGCATGAGACTCCTCTGTATTTCATCTAAATTCTTGGGAAGGTCTATAACACCGAAAGTCCGACCATCATAAAGTGCCATTGCCATGTTGAAGGCACCCATCCAGTCACCTGCTTTCCGCAAAACCTCGATTCGATCCTTCCAGGAAAGGAGGCGGGAAACAGTAAGATGCTCTGATCCAAGAATGTATATAGTCGCACCTCTAACAGCAACACTGTTGTGATAAGCTTTCTCAGGGTTTCCCAATGCATTAGCAAAATATATATGATAGGAAATGAGTCCATCCCCTTGATATTCATCCACAGAATAGCTCGTCTGGTGAATCAGATTTCCATCTTTAG
This sequence comes from Striga asiatica, assembly GCA_008636005.1. NCBI lineage: Eukaryota > Viridiplantae > Streptophyta > Magnoliopsida > Lamiales > Orobanchaceae > Striga > Striga asiatica. The sequence continues at coordinate 1,220,188 of BKCP01013625.1, read as the reverse complement.
AGAACAAATAGAGATGTCCTGTTATAGTGAGGATGGCCAACATCTGGAAGTAAAGAAAAGAATGATACTTTCTCCCAATTTTACAACATAAAAAGGCTTCGTACAACAAAGTAAATAAAAAATAACACATGCAAGCAACTATCAGGGTCAGTAAATCTGTGTGATAAAGGATTACACTAAACATATACACCAAACCTGATCCCCCAACCAAGCCAGGCCTACAGCTGCACTTTCAACTGTCCACTTCTCAAGTACTTTCAGCTTCGACTTCAACAGCTTCGCTACCTGGATATTCCGATCCCAAGCAATGGCAAGCAGTGACACTTTATCTAATGCCTGAACAGGAGTATTTTCTGGGAGGAAATGAAATCAACATCCTCAAAAAGCTATAATAGCCAAAACAAAACATTAGAATTTCACGCACGCATACCAGAGGAAGAACCAAGTGCCAGTGACATACGACTCCATGCAGCATATGGCATGGCACCATCCCTGACACCATCAGGTTTTGGAATTGTGGCGTATACCTCCACATCCGGACTAACTTTTGCCTTCAGAAAAAGTTGTTTCAGAAAACAAAATAAATAAATAAAATAATAATAATAATTATTATTATTATTTTATTTTATTTTATTTTATTTATTTATTTATTTATTATTATTATTATTATTATTATTATTATTAGATTTTAATCTGTGGTCTCCCAGAAAACTCTTACCACCAGAGCAGATTGGTGTGTGATGAATATGACAACACCTTCATCCACCATGCTACTAATACTACTAGTAGAAACTGCACTACTACTCTGTGAGGAAGATGCTGAGCCTCCATGGCCTTCACCATAGAGCAATGGAGAAGCACACACTACTCTGCCAGTAGTTTCATCTAAAAGTTTCTGTTCCAAGCATTAGTTCGAAAAAATTAGTTCTAGGAGTCTGATATTGATTTGTAACAATCTCGTATTCAATGATTAATATTTACCGTTGGTTTTGAATAGGATATCATGTTAACCCACGGAACCACTGAAAAACGAATCAGCTTTACCAAACCATTGCTGTCACCACTGACCACATTAAATTGACGAGTAACTTGAATATCTTGGCCCAGATACAATATGTGAACTACTGGAGCTCTGTGCTCAGTAATAACTTTAAGTGCTGAAGCCTTCTGCACATCCCAAACAGTGTAATGACCATCACCATATCCTGCAAGCAATAGGTCCCCTTGAAGATTAAAGCACATGGAAGTTACAGGGACATGAGATCTATCGCCTTGTAACCCAAGGTACGTCATCTGAAAGTAAATTCATTACCACCATTCAGCAGGCAATTAAAGCCAATTGAGCACATCAAATGTCTAATTTAATCAATAAATCCCAGTGCCCATATGCTAGTATTCAATGTTAACCACTTCCATTGTCCCGTCAACAAAACGACTTAACATGAGCTATGAAACAGTTATTTTATCAGTAATTTGGCAAAACACTTGTTGAAGTTGAAGAACATATCTAGAAATAGAAAATATCAGAAAATTTTAATGCTGACCTTGGCCTCCATGTTGTCCACGTGATGAGCAGTATACTTGCTAGGCATAACAATAATCCATCCTTTAGATAATCCCACAGCTATATAGTTGAGATGTACAGCCACAACTTGAGGGGACCCGTGATCTCGCCTGAAAGTTTGTGATGAGATGGTCCGAGTAATAGTGTTATCGGCATTAACGTCAAAGTATCCTATAACGGTGGATCCCGTGTGTACTCCCTCAAGCCTCATCGGCTGTGCAGCCGCACCCTCTTCATAGTGTAAACCGGTAAACGCTTGCTTCTTCTCAATTTCTTCAGCAAAGTCAAGGGCCTTGAATGACGAACCAGATTTCTGCTTTAGTGAAACCAAGTTTTCAACTGTCTCTCCAACATCACTTAGTGAAGTACCATCAGCATCACCAATTACAGCTTCATTACCTATATCCCCAGAATTACTCACTTCTTCTCCACCAGATGCATCTTCATCAAGATCAACATCATCCAAGGTTGGAGCTGGTCCAACTGACTGATTCTTTTCACCAGATTCATCAACAGGAAGAACTTCCGGATATTCCTCACTTTGTTGAGTCAAAACACGCTCATCCGCACAAAAATCCTCTGGAATCAAATTCTTCCCGTTCTTACTTTCAAAAGCTTCCACCTTACATTCTCCATCTTTATCACGCCTCGGTAATTGATCCCCATCAGCTGCCTCCATTACAGTCCCGTAGCTGGCTAAAACTTCAGCACCCTCATCAGAATTCTCTGCAGTGTTACCTTGACCAACATATTGTTCAACCACATCAGATTTTTCAGACCCCGAATTGCTATCACGAAGACCCGCGTTAGACCCATTCTCAGATGTTGTAGAAACCACAGCTGATGGCAAGGATGAGGAATCATGCCTTGCGATGGGTTTTTCCTTAGTTTCAGATGCCAAACTTTGAAGAACACCTGTGCTAGCTCTTCTCAACTTGATGGCAGCCGCGTGAGGCGTGGGGACTGACCGAGCTGCGGCAGCAGCAGCCGCCAGCGCAGCCCCAGGCTTGGCATTGGATCTGATCACCCCGCTGCCAAATAACTGCGGTGAAACCAGGCCAGCGTACTTGTTCCTTTTGCCATTGTTATTGTAAATACCATCAGCTGAATTGTGCTTATCCGAGCTCGAGCTCGAGCGTGGTGACAGTCTCTGGGAGTTAGAACTAGGAATACTCGTTAAAATAATGTCTTCATCTTCATCTTCACTGAAAGAGTGGCTGAGGAGTATCTCGTCTACAGTGCGGCGGTGGCGATCAGGTGAGCCGGAGAACTGGTCTTCGTCGGAATCAATTCCAGAGTGGCACTGTAGAAGCGAGTCGAGATCAACGGCGGCCGGCTGTTGCTGCGTAGGCATAATCGCTAGTAGTTGATAGCTGCTATCTTCCCCCAGTGATAAAACATAGCCTTTGTCTGTCCGTCTTCATACCTTCATCTGTTCGAATTTTGTGCGAATATCTTTTTCCTTCGCAAGGCAAATTCCCCAAACTCTTTTACCTCCTCCAGCCAACAACATCAACAAACAATCATATTTCCATGGAATCCAATTTCACCCAATTTCTTACTCTCACGAAGCACAGAATACAAATTCAGATCCAGGAGTGTACAATTCGAAAGGCACCGGCATAAAAAATCGAATCCCAAAGAAACTCCGAGTTACAGTATTTGTAAATCCATCACAAAAGTCACAAATTTTGATCTGAATAATTTAAAAATGTTATGAAATAATAAAATAATGTATGTGAATGACTATTTTGCCCTCGATGTATTTGTATTATTACGAGTTGTGCCATCAGAAGTTTCCTATAAATAGGACATTCAGTTATAATGAAAATGGTACCTAGGAGAATACATTTTCTCTATTCTCTCTCTTTCTCTCTAGTTTTATAACACGTTATCAGCACGAGTCTCTACCCTTCAGAGCTCGATTTGTAATATGACGAAAGTATGCTCTACATTTGCGTCTTATAGATGATATTCTGTATCAGAAATCAAAATATTACAAATCTTCTTCTTCCTCAAACAATACTCCATGCTAGAAAAATCATGTGTTTCCCAATTACAGAAGTTAAGCAAAAAAAGATGAGCCTTTATAGAAAAATAATGAAAAGTGTTTTCATCATCCACTTTCATAATTCTGTTCATACTTTCCCTCTGATGAATAGCCAATATTTTTCGAAATCAGGGATCAAAAAACCATTTGAACCTTCATCTATTTTGATATAGTAAATAATATTAATAATAACAATGACAACAATAATATGAGGAAAATACAATATGAAAAAAAAAAAAAAAAAAAAAAAAAAAAAAAAAACAAGAAAAGTTATGTAAACTTACACTAGAAAAACAAAATGGTGTTTGTACAATGACGATGTTGGAGAACCATAACATCAGCAAGGAAGCGAGCAGGCGATGGTCGAGTTGAAAAGAAGGGCTCTGAACACTATTCGTCGGTCACATTCTCTTCAAGTAAGTAGTAATTCATTAACATAGATTTTGACTTGTTCCAGACAAGAAAATGTGCAGAACTTTTCTTTACGATATATATCAATGGCCTCAAAGTGTTAGCTTGAAGGTAAAGATGATGATTTAATTATTGAGAGCAATTAATGCCCATATATTCATGAATAGTATTGGCTATAAATGTTCACACAAACACATGAACTATTGATAGAGACATTTTAAAACAAATACATGCACTATTGACAAGGTGTCGGCAATAATATTCATGGTGTGTTCATGACATATGCATTATGGACAATTTAATATATCAACAAACTATTTCAATAATCCATTAAACTTTGAAATTCACTTTTCTCGAGAAAGGCATACAATATAAAAAATAGTGTTTTATGATCTCATAATCATAATATTTCTTTTAAATAAGAGATTCGATTTAAGACCAATATTGATATGGTTTATCATATTATATGATTATGAAATGTTTGAATTTTTCTATTGTGAAAATTATTTGGTACATGAACATGTGGATATTTATGGATTGGCCCTTGTGATATGAAAAGAAATATGTATGGCTATACAGACAGGCCAGTGCGGCTCTACCGCCAGCAGGTGATATTTAATAGTAGCCGACGGGTTAACTGTTGATATATGAAAAATCATGTGAAATAGCCGAGCAGTGTATCCGCCGAAATAAGATTTGAACAACTAAGTGAACCGATCAGTGTATTGAATAATGATGACCGGTGATGGCCAGATGATAAGTGTACTGAATAATGATGACCAGTGATGGCCAAATGATAATTATAATCATTGATATGGAATGGCCAGGTGGTAAAGCCATGTGCAACAAATAGTACATACAAAAGGATATGAATGGCGACACACATGGGCCGGCAAGTACGGCTCTGCCGCCGGCGACGGGCAATGCAAATTAAGTGATAACCAATGAGTGAAATTAATGATACTTTGTATCTGGCCATGTGAAAGTTAATTAAGGTCCTTATCGTGAACAAATATTATATGGACTAACCTGGTCCTGAAGTATCAGTTGATAAATTCTCCAAATTTATGGAGATATGAATATTGATGAGATGGTACTATAAGTTACCACATGATTAATGTGATGTCGGAAGTTATGGCATAATGATTAAATGATATCATGGTATAGTAGTACTGGATGCTACCACTTTATGATTAAACAAAGTGATGAAATGGTACTAGAAGCTACCATTGGATGATTGAACAAAATGAGAAAGTGGTATCAAAAGCTACCAGCTATGGGTGATCACACAAAAATGATTTCTCAATATATTATATAAGTCTAAGGGGCTATATCAGATGACGAGATCACATTGGG
>BKCP01013625.1:1170580-1192952 GCA_008636005.1 Striga asiatica | reverse complement strand
AAAAATAAATAAAAATAAAAAAAAAATAAATAAAAAAAATTAAAAAATATATATATATGTTTATTATAAATTTGGGTTAAAATTTCAAAAACGGTACACCATGTTGGTCATTTTTCGAAAAAAGCTCATCATATAGGCCATCATCAAGAATGATTCACTAAATTGCAACTTTAATAAAAATTTGTACAATAACCAACATAGTGTACTGAAAGTTATCATTTTTAGTTGCCATTTTTAGTACACTATGTTGATTATTGTACGTGTTTTGATTAAAGTGACAACTTAATGGACCATTCGTAATTACACCCTATATGATGGACCTTTTTCAAAAAATGGCCAATGTAATATACTAAAAATAAAATTTAGCCGATAATGCCATGTAGCTTTCTCACACAGTTATTGTTCTTTTTCATGTCTCGATTAATTGAGAAACCAACTTTCACATTAGGAAAATAAGATAACAATGAACGACTTCTACATTCATGTTAAATCTTAATTAACACAATTTAGCGTTGTTACTAACTTGTGTATTCAAAGTTGACTGTAAGATATGCATATTTCACTCAATAATTTTTACAGTATTCATGAATTAACTTGTACTTTTTGAACGATAAAGTTAACAGGAAGAAGTTAGACCTCTTGGTTATTTGTATGTAAGTGCCAAGGAGTTATGTAATGTTAATAACTTGACAATTTATAAAGCAATTTCATAAATTATGTCACCTAACGCTCTTGCTATGATTATAGCTTGACAATTTTAACTTAATGAACTAACAAGGAAAACGACTCTTGCACATTTTTATCTTATACAGTATATGTAATCACTCCTCCTTAGTTCTCATGTAGTTATTAAAAAAAATTATTTTGGCTATTATATTTATTTTATTTACGTATTACATTGGGTTTTTAAACTGGAGGAATAATTTTGCTTCAGGTCTATAAGGTTTAGAATATTATTTAAGATGAATTAGTATTCTAGATCATTAATTCATACAAGACCGATCAATGTTTGGATAAAAAATCTTCCTGGCATACATCATTCTATTCAAGGACTGACAGAAATACCATGGATGGTTCCACAATTTGTTCGACATGCTAAAATGTGTTGAAGTACTTCATTAAGTCTGTGCATGAGATATCCAACATCCGATGTTCGTATAGGACAAGATACCTAATTTCCAAGAGGACTCGTTAAAAGAAGGTCTTGGCCTGCACAAGATACCTAATTTCCAGTGAGAACTTCGTACTTGTGTCTATCAACGAATTCGTACGTATTTTTTATTTCTTTTTCTACTGTATTCTATATTAATTATGTAAACTTGACTCCATTTTTTCTTTAATGAAACTTGAATGTTTTTCCCTTGACCCTATCAAGTGGAAAAAGTCTAATCATTGCATAAATGACAATTTTCTCTAAGGGGCATACTGTTTATTATCCAGAATATTTGAGGTAGTGATGATCAAAAGTGTTATCTGAAGATCTTACTTATGCACAAGCTATACCAATGAAGGTGATCCATTCTTTGGTTGGTGCGATATGACAAATTTATATATAAGATTTATGGATATAATTAAATATTTGTGTCATAGTTCTTCTATTAAATTTAAGGGAAGAAAAAAAAAAATCACCTTCAATAAAGGTGAAAGTATCAATAACAAAACTACATATTCAATCAAATTTAGATGTGTTCTAAAAAGTATATCTAACTATCTTTAAATTACGGGAACATGAGTGTGCCATAGTGACTATGTTTTCTACATGACTATGGAAGTTGTCAATTGTGATACTCTCATAGCGATTAGAACTATAAAAATGACTCAAAAGATAATATCTCAATGTGACGTATGAAATGTTGGCCAGAGCAAATTCATAGAGATGAAGATGCAATACTGTTAGACTTTCTATCATCAATGTTTGTGGCCCAATCAGAATCAGAATAAGCAACAAGGTTCAGATGAGATGATCTTGCAATAGACAAACCAAATGAGGAAGTTCCAGCTAAATACCTGAGCACCCTTTTGACTCCCTTCCAATGTGTATCTAAGGGTGCCTGCATAAATTGACTGAGCTTATTTACTGAGAAGCTGATCTCAGGTCTAGTAATGGTGATATATTGAAGAGCTCCTAGCACACTCCTGTAGAGTGTAGCATCAACTGAGTCATTTCCTAGATGTTTGGAGTAGTGACAAGAGGTTATCATAGGTGTATCAGCACCTTTGGCTTCAGACATCTTAACCTGAGCTAAAAGTTTCTTGGTGTACTGAGTTTGACTCAAGTGAAGGTCTCCTTCTGAATTTGTAGTGACCTGGATTCCTAGGAAATGATGAAGGGGCCCCAAGTCTTTGAGAGCAAATTTTTTATGCAAATTGCAGATCAATGCTGAAATTTCTGGTTCATGACTTCCAGCGAATATGATATCATCTACATAAACTAGAACAATTAGATATGAACCCCCACTAATCTTGTAGAAAAGAGAGTGATCAACTTTAGAACAACTGAAACTCTCTTGCAAGAGTTCTTGTTTAAGCTTGGTGTACCAGGCTCTTGGTGCTTGTTTAAGCCCATAAATTTCCTTGTGAAGTTTGCAGACTAAGTTTTCTTGACCAAGGACTTCATAGCCAGGGGGCTGCTGCATGTAAATCTCTTGTGCTAAGTCTCCATTCAAGAAGGCATTGTTGACATCAAGCTGTCTAATTTTCCAACCAAAAGTGACTGCAATTGACAACACTATTCTGAGTGTGACATGCTTGACCACAGGACTAAATGTTTCTTCAAAGTCTATTCCAGCACTTTGAGTGTAGCCTTTGGCTACTAAACGAGCCTTGTATCTTGCAAGACTTCCATCAACATTTCTTTTCACCTTGTAGACCCACTTACACCCTATGATAGGTTTATTAAGAGGCCTAGGAGCAAGAGTCCAAGTACCATTCATAAGGAGTGATGAATATTCATCTCCCATGGCTTTGTTCCAATTTTCAGAATTCAAGGCTTCAGTGAGAGACTGAGGCTCACATTCTTCTTTCAGTGTGATACTAAGTACTCTTGGTTTATAAATTCCAAGTTTGGACCTAGTAATCATATGATGTTGATTACCTTGATCTTGTGGTTCAATGTGAAGATCAACAACAAGAGGGACAGTAGAGTTGGTAGAGCTTGGTGTAGAAGGTCTAGAGGTTCTTTTTGAATTATGGAACTGTGAGTGATCACTGAGAGGAGAAGTGGTATGTCTGATAGGTGTTGTCACAGTTGAGGGTGATGTGGAGAAGTGTGGCTGTTTTTGAATTTGCACAATAGGAGGTGCAGTGATGGCTTCAGCTTGTGTAAAGGATTTATGTGTGGAAGAAGTGGATTGACCCTTCAAAAGAGAGGGAAACTTTGTTTCTTCAAACAGTACATGTCTACTGATTAGTATCCTACCAGAAGGTAATAAAACTTTATAACCCTTATATCCATTTACATAGCCCAAGAATGTTGCAGGAGAGGATCTGAACTCCATTTTGTGTTTATTTAGATGTCTAGTATAAGGATAACACAGACATCCAAACACCTTGAGTTAGCTGTAATGAGGTGTTTCTCCAAACAACATCTCATGAGGAGACTTGCCTTGCAGAACTTTAGTGGGCAGAAGATTTATAAGAAATACTGCAGTTCTGAATGCATCTGTCCAGTAATAGTGTGGTACTCCAGACTGAGCAAGTAATGAAAGAGCAACTTCTACAATATGCCTATTCTTCCTCTCAACAAGTCCATTTTGTTGAGGTGTATATGGACAAGAGTGCCTATGGATGATACCATGAGATTGAAGATAAGGTGTAAAGACCTGAAACTCACCACCTCCATCACTTTGGAGTATTTTAATCTTCCCATTAAATTGATTTCCTATCATTTTCTGAAAATTTATGAAGGCTGAGAGGGCATCTGATTTTGCCTTTAAAAAATAGATCCAAGTAAATCTAGAGTGCTGATCCACAAAACTAATATAATACTTGTGAGCTGTATAAGAATGCACAGGAGAAGGTCCCCAAAGATCACAATGCACCAAATCAAAAGCATTAGCATAAATAGACTGAGATTCAGGAAAAGGAAGCTTGTGAATTTTTGATTTGCAGCAAGCATCACATAAAGGCAGTTTATCATGAAAAGTAACTTGTTCATTACAGAGATTTAAAACTTGAGAGACAACTTCTATTGAAGGATGTCCCAACCTCTGATGCCATATGCTATAATCTGGCTTCTTGGAAAGCAAACTAAGATAAGTGCAAGGAACAGCTGCAGCATTTGAATCTCTTCTTGACTTCTGAGCACAACTGAGGTCTTTAAATTGGTATAAACCATCTTTAATTCTCCCTTGAAGTAGCACTTCCCCCGAGGCTTGATCCTTGACAAAACAAGTTTTAGGGTGAAACTCAAAATACACAGAATTGTCCAAGGCAAACTGAGAAACACTTAGCAAGTTCTTTGTTATATCAGGAACAAGTAGGAGATTCTTAAGATGAAAAACTGAAGATGATGATGTAGAGTGCATATAGGATGATCCAACATGTGTGATTGACAAACCTGTGCCATTTCCCATATGCATTTTGTTACTGCCTTGGTATTCAGAGACTGAGTTTAAATTTCCCATTTCAAAAGTGACATGGTTTGTGGCCCCTGAGTCAGGATACCAGGCTGAGTCAGAGACATCTGAGTTTGTGTCTTGTTGTGCAACCATGGCTTGATAGTTTTGACTAGGCTGGTAGTTTTGATTTCTGTTTCTTGAAGGGTTCCTTTGATTTTGTTGGCCAGAGTTTGGAGTGAAGTTCAAATCACATCTGTAGTAACATTTATCTGCTGTATGATTTGTATAGTGACAAATTTGACAAGCATTCCTTCCTTGATTGAACCTTCCTCTACCTCTGCCTCTAGAAGATCTTCCACCTCTGAAGTTTTGTCCACCTCTGTTGCCATAAGAATTTGTTCCAGTGGACTGTTCTTTCTTGAAGTTCTGAGTGGCTATATTAGCACTGAACCCTTGGTTTTCTTCAACCATAACACCACTTACTGCTTCCAGTCTGGTTTCAAAACTCATAAGAAGAGCACAGACTTCATTAAGTGAGAATGAATCGGGTTTGGAGGTGACAGTCACAACTACTGAATCATACTCTGAGCCTAAACCAGCAAGAATGTGAAGAATTTGATCTGTCTCCTTTATCTTATGACCAGTAGCAGCCAAGGAGTCACAGCACGGCTTGATTTTGCTGATATATTCTCTCATACTGAGACCTCCCTTCTTCATGGAGGAGAGTTGAAGTTTATATTGCATCTGCCTTGCTAGTGACTGACTCAGATAATTCATTTCCAAAGTTTTCCACATGTCATGTGATGTTTCCATCCCAACAAGAAGAACCAGCAAGGTCTCTGAAATAGAAGAAAGTAGCCATGAGGCTAAGAGCTGATCTTGCCTCTGAAAGGCACTGAAGTCTGGATTTAAGGTGAGCTCCTCACTATTCTCAGATCTGTTGAACTTGGGTGGAACAGATAAAGTCCCATACAGATATCCTTCAAGTCCATACCCTTTCACAGCTGCTAACACTTGTTGTTTCCAGATTAGAAAATTGCTCTCTGTGAGCTTGGTAGTGATAATCTGAGATTGAGGTTGAATAACTTGAAGCGATGAGGGTGTCTGTGAAGGGTTGGAGTGAGTGACAGTGAACGGATGGGAGCTCGAAGACTCGTCCATTGCAGAGGACCCAAATTACGATGCAAGCTAAAAGGAAAACACAAGTAGGGACCAGGATGACGGCTCTGATACCATGAAAGAGTGCACAAGAACCAACCTTTCATTAAAGTCTGTGAACATTTCATACATTGAGCAAAGAAGAATGTAGCAGCTCACTTACAATCAGAGAGCAATCAATGACTTATATACTAAGATAAAGAAAAGGAAAACCCTAGATGAGACGTGTCATCATCTGAGCAATGGGAAGCGAATGTCTCCTAGATGGCAACATAAATAACATAAAGTAAAAAAGCATCCAATGATATTTGAGCTTCAGTCCATATGTAAATGGAGAATGCTGATGAGGCTAATATATAATCTTACTCAAATAATCTTACTCAACTAGTAAATATACATATATATATATACATATAGATATATATAAATATATAACTCAAGGTATCTTCAAAGTTATATAAAGAAGCATTTTTAACACATCTAAAACTTAAAAACAAGTTAATATGATATATACACAATTCTTATTTCGAAGTATGATTATAAATGCTAATTCAAAGAAAAGGGCATATATTTTAGCTTGCAAGCTAAGCAAGTTTGAAACGGATAGAAACTTGCAGATGGTAACAAATAGAGGAAACAAAGACATAGCTAGGAGGCAGATTAATGTTCAATATGAGGTGAAAAAACTAGCTGTAAATTACATTAGATAGAGTATATAAATGCTAAATAGATATCCTACGACAAATAGTTTCTGTGTATTTAGACCAATCAATAAAGACTTGCGATTATATAAAGGGTAACATATACAATCTATTAATAACTTGTTGGATTGTAGTTTCTTAGTCTACTACTCAAATCAAAATGTTCATATAGAAAAGTGGGGTACTATATCTTTCCACTAATTAATACGCATACTAATTCAACTTGTGACCCATAATTATAAATATAATGTTTCACAATTAGAAATGAGGCTCTATTTGAAGGTGAAGAATATGTTGAACAACCATGCTTAAAGCTACAAACATTAAAATCAACAAGACAAGATAAAGTTGATCCAGAAACCCTAAGCTCCTAACAAACAAAAAAATGATGTCATGGCTGACCTAAGCAAAGAACTTGGTGAACAAGAATATGTTGTACTCTATGCTATTTCAAGACATTTGGGTTATCTTTTCTATCACTCCCCCTCGGTTTGAAGCCAAAAGCAAGTAGAACTTGAAGTTTCCTTTGGATACTGTGAAAAATTGACAAGCTTAAGGTTTATGAAGACATCTGCAACTTGATCAAGAGATAAAACATGTTGAACTTTGTGAAGTTGTTTTGGCCATTTGATCTCAAACAAAATAAAGGTCAATCTCAATGTTTTTAGTTCGAGCATGTAAGATAGGATTGTTCACATTGTTCTGAAGTTATCAGCCCAAACAGTAGAAGTGTGAGGCAATTAAACATGAAGTTCTTGAAGAAGATACTGAATCTAAGTAATTTCAGCAGTGAAAGTACGGGCAAGACTCCTACACTCAACTTATGCGCTAGATCTGAAAATAGAGGTTTGTTTCTTAAAACACCATGAGATAGGATTCTAACCAAGAAATACACATACAACAGTGAGTAGCTTTATATCGTCCATGTTATATCCCCAATCAGAATATAAAAATCCATTGAGAGTAGGCATGAGTTTTTGATATAATGTATGCCATGTGTTGGAGTTCCTACTAGATACCTCACAATTCATTTCACAGCCTTGACATGAGTGTTCAGAGGATTTTTCATATATTGAGACACTTTATTGACACTTTAGTAATGCCTGGCCTAAGTATATTTGCATATTGTAAAGAACCCATCAGGCTTCTATAGGCTGAGACATTTTCAACTAGTGTACCTTGAACTTTGGATAGATTTGGGGTTGTGAGCATAGGTGTACGAACTGTCTTAGCTTCAATCATATGAGCTTTTCTAAGTAAATCTCTGATATACTTGGTTTGTGATAGAGGTATGCCTTATGTAGTTTTGACCACTTCTATTCCCAAGAAATGATGGACCTCTCCTAGGTCTTTTAAGGAAAATTCATTACCTAGTTGTTGGATGATATCTTGAAATGCTTGATTGCAATTTCTAGTTACCAATATGTCATTTACGTAGACAAGCAACCAAATAGTAACAATCCATTTTTTACTAACATAGATTGAAGTGCCGGATCTTTAGTAACTAAAACCTATTCTTTGTGACACTTCTTTCAGCTTCATAAATCATGCTCTGGGGGCTTGCTTCAAGCCATCCAAAGATTTGTTAAGCTTACATACCAGAGAAGCATTGGTAGGAGATTCAAAACCTTGAGGTTTATCAATGACAATTCTTCTTCAACACCACCATGTAAGAATGCATTGTTTAAGTCTACCAGTCTAACTTCCCAACTATAGGTGGGAGAAAGAGACGAAAGTATTCTTAGAGTGGTGGATTTCACCATTGGACTAAAGGTTTATGTGAAGTCATGCCAACAGTTTACTATACCCTTTAGCAACCAAACAACTTTATATCTAGCAGTAGATTCATCTGCATTGTATTTGAGTTTAAAAACCCATTTGAAGCCAATGATGGATTTGTGAGGAGGAAGTGACTAAAGTCCATGTTTTGTTAGCCATAATGGCATCATACTCACCGTGCATAGCATCTTTTAGTTTCGGATGAGCAATGGCTTGCTTATAACTGCTTGGCTCCTAAAAATAAAGGTTCTTAGCTGAGAAAACTTTAAGTTTCAACTTTTCAATTTTTGATCTAGTCACCATGTGGTGTGTTCCTGCAACCTCCTTTCAATTGCCAGGTAAAGTAACAGGTATGGCTCCTTAACAAGTAAAGTAAAACTTTTATACCCTTTTGTTTGGAGTTGTAACCATTGAAAGTTCTAGGAAGAGATCTGGGCTGAAGTTTATATTTATTATATGGTCTCAGGATAGGGAAACAAAGGCAACCAAAAACGTTGAAGGAACTAAAGGTGGGTTTGTGATTATAGAGTTTTTCTAATGGTGATATGTAGTTTAGGGATTTAATGGGCAACCTGGAAATGTAAAATGCAGTGCTAAAAGCATCATCCCAGTATCTAAGAGGCACTTGAGAATGAGATATGAGGAAAAGTCCCATTTCAACTATGGTCCTATGCCTTCTTTCAACTAAGCTATTTTGAGAGGGTGTATAGGGGCAAGAAATTTTGTGTTAAATTCCAAACTCATTGAATATTTTTGTAAAGGCTATAAATTCTCCACCTCTATCACTTTGAATAGCTTTAATCTTGTTATTAAATTGGTTTTCTACAATACTTTTGAAGTGGACAAATACATCATATATATCAGATTTTTGTTTAGAAAGTAAATCCAGGTAAATATTGTGAAGTGATTAACAAAACAAACATAATAGTGTGAGTTTGAATGAGAGATTCTAGGGATGTCCCCTAGACATATGTAAGAACATGTTGAAGTGGACAAGAGTATTGAGATATAGAACCAGAGTAAGAAAAAGCATGAGCCTTGGCTTACAAACAAGAACCACAAAGAAATTTTTCATTGATAGAATAAGGAACATTGCAACTTATCATGACTTTGGCTACAACATCTGTTGTTGCATGTCCCAGTCTATAGTGCCACAAATGCACATTAGATGTTTTATTACAGGTAGCTAGGAAATTTATTGGACTAAATTAAAGAGGCAACATTGGTAGAGTTGAGGTAGTCTTGGTAGGATGGTGAATGCATCAAACATATAAATTCCATCTTTAACAGAGCCTTTGAGATAACCTGGTGAGTATTCTAATCCTTGATAAGACAAAATTTGGGATGAAATTTAAAGAAAACACATTTATTTCTGGCATACTGAGAGGCACTAACTAAGTTCTTTGTAATCGCAGGAACATAAAAGAGATTACTTAAGAGGAAATGTTTAGTGTTTAATTTTGATTTAAGAAAGAAATTGCAAACATGTGAAATTCACAAACCTGCTCTAATACATATTTGCAATTTTTAGTTGCCATGAAAGTCTGAGGCATGATTGAGGTTGGAAAGATCACTTCTGACAGGGTTAGAGGCACTCGAGTCTGCAAACCAACTTGATTAAGGAACAACATCACTGTCTCGGCTCAAGAAATGTGTTGCAGTAGGTTCAGCTTGATGGGTGGCAGTGGTTTGAGCTACTTGTGCTTGCATATTGGTAGGATCGGGTAAGAATCATATATGTGGAAACATCTTTCAACATTGTATTAGAGAGTCCACATAGTTGACAAGATGGTCTTGAGTTTCCTCTGAAGTACATGCGTCCTCTTACTTCAGAGTTATGATATCTTCCTCTTCCTTTTGTAAAGTAGTTGTTTATGGTAAAACGAGATTGAAAGGTCTGATTTCCAGAAATTTTATTGTTGTTATTGATGTTGTTGGTGCATGACCATAAGAGAGAAAATGATCTAAGAGAAGATCCATCATTAACCAAAGACTTTAAAGATATCTCTAAACTTGACTCTAGGTTCAACAACATAACATACAGTCCACTGAGTGAATAAGGCTCAACCTTTGTGGTTAATGCAACTACCACAACATTATACTTACCTCCTAAATATCCAGGAATATGAAGGATGTGATTTTGCTCACTTTAGCATCACGATAGGCCATTACCTGGAAAAGAAATTCCCTCATTGACAAGCTCCCCTTTTTTAGGGTTTGAAGTTAAAGTTTGAACTGCATAAGTCTAGCCTTAGACTGACTAGAAAAGTTTGATTCAACATCCTCCAAGATTTATTATGAAGTATTTTGTCCAACCACTATAACATTTCAGAGAGAGATGAAAGCAGTCAAGATGCAAGTAATTGGTCTTATCTTACCCAACTAACATACTCTGAATCGATTGAGATTTGGCATGTGTTTCTGAAACAATGGTTTAAGAAGGCATCAGATCTGCCTTTGAAATGAAATTTTCAAGACCATATTCTTTAAAGGTGGTCAAAACCTATTGTTTCCACAAGAAAAAATTTGATTTTGTGAGTTTCAAAGGTTAAAAGAAATGAAAATAACTCATTCAGAAGAGATATAGCACAAAAGTTCAAAGTTTTCTTATTATAACACAATCTATACAAGCGATTGGTTTTCTTTTACAAATTCCAATTAACATTACTTGTGAGATCTATATGTGTTGATGTTAACTTAACCGGATTAGGTCATATAACTTATGATGCGCAAATAAGGCCATGAAACCCTTTTATTGTGAGAAATACTTCATAATAGTAATACTATCATATATCAAAACATTGGAAAAGCTAGCACCAAAAAAGTGAATAATAAAAGCATAAAAATCATATAGCCCTCCAAATAAAAGTTTAAAATCACATATGGGAGAAATTCTATGATGTTCATGAGATGCACATAAGAAAATAGTTTCTTAGTTCATTAATATAAAAACAATTACGAGATAATCATCATATTTATGCAATGAACTACAAAGTACGAAACAAAAGGCGCACCTCAGCTTCCTCGACTTCTTTTTCAGCTTGAGAAAACTCTTGTTCCAGCTGCAACTTCCTCGACAGATCCTTCTCATGCTGTGATCGTAAGGCATTAGCCTTTCTCTCGGCATTAGCAAGCTTTTCCATACTTTTGTGGCTTCTCTTTATCATCTCCTCAATGTTTCGATCAGAATCAGACTTGCATAGCTTGTATGCCTCAATATCGGCCTTTAGCTCCTCATGTTGCATTTCCAACCTTCTCCCAACATCATGCATTTTCTCAACCTCTCCACTCATTTCCTCGTGACATGTTTCTGTGGTTTTCATAATAAGCGTCGTTTCTCGTCCTCTATTCTTATTTTCGATTTTTTCATTCTCTGCCTTTTCCATTCTTAATGTTATGAGCTCAATGTGGTCTTTAGTTACTCGAGTTGCTGCCTCAATCACTACCCTCTGGGCCCACTCCTTTCGATCCTTCACTTTTTGTTGAAGTTCTTTAATGTCGTTTATTACACGATTACTTATTTCAGATTTTAACACATCAGGATTGCTCTGGAGAGCCTCATCAGACCTTCTTGATCTGGACTTGATAAAGTCAGAGAACAACATATCTAAATCCAATGGTTCGTCATCGGTACTTGGGCTCTTTTCCTCGGTTCCATGATTGTCATCATTTAATACTTGTGACAAACTTTGATTATTTGAGTAGGATGTTTCAAGATTCCCTTTTATTTTGTTCAACTTTTCGTGTTTAGACTTTCTTTTGCCCTTGGAAAGTTGAGCTTCACTTGAATCAGCCATGAATACTAGGTAAAGCAAATAATAAAAGACCGAAAGTTAAAATCATAACTTAAGATGTATGTTCGGCAAAAATTCAATTTTGGTCCTCTAAGTTAGTCATTGTCTATTTTTGGTACACCAACTTTCCACTCATCAATAATAGTACGTTATGTTGCAATTTGTATCATTTTTGGGACATTACTCATCAAAAACAGTATGTTATGTTGCAATATGTATCATTTTTAGAACATTAATCCCAAAAAAATAATGAACTATTTTTGGGATAATGTCCTAATAGTGATACAAACTGCAACATAAACTACTATTTGATGAGGGGAAAGTTGGTGTACTAAAAATGGACAATGAACAACTTAGAGAACCAAAATTGAATTTTTGCCATGTATATGTTCTCTATTGTGCACGTGTGATCTATATATATATATATAGTGGCATTTATATTTAATACTAAAAAAATATTTCGTTCCCCAAAATAAGGAAATTATTTCATTTTTTATTTTTTACTTTATTTATTCTTTTATTTATTTATTTTTTCGTATTTTTTTTTCTTTATCATCCTTGGTGGAACTTTAATTTTTATTTTTGGTAATGTGATATCAATAATTACATCAAAATCTCTTAAACTTTTCAAAAATTTTAATGTAATTATTTTCTTTCTCCTTAATATATTTTATTTATATTTTTAATGATGTGATAAAAATAATTTGAGATTTAAACTTTACAAAAATTTACAATGAATTAATTATTCTATTTGTATCTAATTGAGAATTTTATTTACATAAAAAAATATATATATATGTACGAATATGTTCAAATTACTCAAATTAAACCAGACGATATTCCACGAATATGTTCTAAACTAGAACTTACATAGTATTATGTCAAAAATAATTAAAAAGAAAAAACTTCTAAATCATGCTTCATTTTCATTGTAGAGATAAATAATATGGAGATATTTTAAGGCGATACATTCATTTTGGAGAACTAAAATATAGAGAGAAAAAGAAATCAAACTAACCGATTGTATTGTCTCTGTTTGTCAAACTTGCTCTGGTCCAAGTTGGAGTGACATAGTACAGACCAATGCTATCCCTTAAATAGAAGCAAGCGATGGCTTTAAAATATAATTTAACATCCTTAATCCCAAAGATGGTACATGCAAAATCCTTCAACCTAAATGAGATTAGATTGTTTTAGAAAACATAAACGTACGTAAGACATTGAAAGGCAAAAATGTGAGGTAGGTCATTGAATGAATTTCATCATCTGATGACAGATATTTAGAAGTTTTATTATGCATGGTTACTGAAATAACCTCAAAAATCTTTCAAAGATGTTGCCAAAGATAATTGGTTTGTAAAAATTCAATTGTGGTTACACGCACATGTCTAGCATACATACGAAATCGTTTTGAGAATGTCCCAAGATTTGGATGAATGGATCATAGATTCATTATAATTATTCCTATATTTGTAGACTCATTTTAATTATTCCTCATTTCTAGTTCGCAAATAAATGGTAAAAAGCTGGTGCGGATCTAGAAAATAAGTTAGGGGACTAGAACAGTGAACGAACCGAATTGTGTTCGTATGATTCGTGAAAACTTAAGTTCTAGCCAAGTTTTAACAATTACTCGAGCTTATTCTTTTAATGAGTTGAGTCGGACTAGGCTTATTATATGGGCCGACTTTAAGTTCACATTTTTGTTCGTTTATTAAATGGCAAAAATCCAATTTTGGTTCGCTAATTTGTCCATTGTCCACTTTTGATACACTATCTTTCCCCTTATAAAAAATGGTCCATTATATTACACTTTTCATCAATTTTAGTATGCTACTCCAGTTGACGGGATTACAAGATGACGTGGACCAGGATTGGAACTACGTGGAGGGATAAGATATTGACATGGTAGGATAAAAACCTGATTTGGCATCTCTTAATCTCGGGCCACGGGATTAGTGTACTAAAATTGATGAAAAGTGCAACATAATGGACCATTTTTTATGAGGAGAAAGATAATATACCAAAAGTGGACAACGGACTAAAATTGAATTTTTGCCTTTATTAAATGGTCTAGCTGAGTCAACTCATTTATTAAATAAGCACGAGTTTGAATATGAGGTATTTGACTTGACACGGGTGGAATGATATCTCTAAAGGACTATATAATTTTTAATATATCTCTTTCTTTCATTTATTTTTATGTAATTTCTAAAGTTTAAAAAATTATGTAGAGATTAAGTATAAACATAAATAAGTATAAATAAAACTCTACAGACTTATATCTTTACTTAACAAGATATACAAAAGATTGAATGTTATTATGATATTAAAAATAAAATATATAAGTAAAAATATCATATTTGAAAATAATAAAATTATTAATTATAAATAAAAATGTGTGTCATTATAAATAGTAAATACTCTATTAGTTATTTGTTATACAATTATTTTTATAATTTCATTATATGTACTAATTTGTTTATTATAAAAATATTTTTTCGAGCACATGTGTAGTATATGAGTTTCATACTAATATATATTATCAAAATTGTAGGAAGAGTACTTACAAAATAATGTAGTTGAAACTAATCAATTAATAAAAAATACGATAATAATTGTAGGGATGAATATAACTTATACGTTGAACATACAGTTTAATAATGGGGGGTGGGGGGGAGGAGGATTTCTATTTCTCGTGTAATCCTTGCACAGGGGCCTTATGATGAAGGTCGTGTATCTCGATACTTGGTTTGCTTCAAAAGTTGCTTGCTACGGCTTCCTTTTCGGCGATAGGTTGCTTCAAAGAATGCTAAACACCTTCTCGGCAATAGGTGAGACAGCTCAGACGTGCATCTTGCCAAACTCGAGCTTATGACGAACAATGCGGTGAAATGCCCTTTTCGACACAAGGATTTTGCGATAAAACTCTAGGAATTCTTACACAAGAAATTTTTGACCAATGGTCGGGTTTTTTTATTAATTCAAGGCATGATAAAAAAGATGAGTACGTAGGGTAATTTATAGAAGAGAAATACTAGCCTATGATAAATAAAATACTAATCCTATGAGGAACCAAATTCTATATGAATATTTCAAATCCATGTAAGAAAACTATACCATAAATTAATCGTATGTTATTTTATACTTAATAAAATTGATTTTACATGGATTTATAATTTATTTTATAAGATACTTTTAGGTCCATTTATTATTTTAAATTAGTATTGATATACATATACATACATTATGTTATCTCTATAGAACTATTTATTTTATTTTTATTTATTTACATACATTGGTTATCCAACATCATTGAAAAAAATTATGTGATATATTACATATAAAAAGAGTAACAAATAAAAAAAATATTAAGTGTGTCAAAATTACAAAAAGTAATGGTAGAAAATAATTAAATTTAAACTAAAAATTTAAGACTAACATACCAATTATTAATTTAATATATATATATATATATATATGTATATATATAGTCTTTATCTACTTAAAGGTTCTAGTTAAATTAAATGTACATCTTAGGTATGTTTTATATTTTGCATTTGTCAGCTCGAATTGATATAGGACATTAATAAATTCTATCACTTTTTTACTTTTGAATTGAATGCAAGCTATGAGCTTTCTCATTGTGTAGTCTTACATTTTTATTATGTAGAACATCATTCTTACCCTTTGTTTAGTTATTAATAATACTCATAATAATTAAAGACTTTTCAACCTTGACATGTCTTTTTTGTTTAGAAAAAATTACTAATAATCATAAATTGAATGATAAAAGTGAAACTATAATCGATCTCTCCACGCACTTTGTGCTCCCCCAAATCTCCCTCGTAAACCCTAGCTTCAACGCCGGCAATCTGCGCCTCTCTCGGCATCCATCCGGCTTGCCGGTGGACTGCCCACTGTCGAGCAACCACGCCACTGTTCGTGGCACTTTCACCTCTCTCTCTTTCTGGCCGTGGGGTGCGGATTCAGATCTATGGCAATCTCGTCACGATTTTGTCGATCTGCGATTGAGTCGCCAGAGTCCCAGGGTGGAGCGGCTAGATGGAGTGCGGCACCAGTGAGTGGGTGCAGCTCTGTTGCTGCGTCGTCCCTGTTCAAGTTTCCCCTCTTTCCAGCCTCTGTCGTCAGTCTCGATTTTCTTTTCGGCTTGCAGCGCGCAGGCGTATTGGTGTGGCAGCAGGAGAACTGTGGTCCGTCCTTGGTGGCTGGGTGGGGTGATCGGGTTCAATCTTTGGACTGAGCATCCCTTATTGCCGGGCTGGCAGGTCATCCTGAGTGCGGGTCTTCGGTTTTGGCTGGAGTCGGGTCGGGATTTGTCCCTGCGAGTTGGGTGGATAGGTGGTTGTTTCGGGCTGGGTTTGTTCCTCCAAGCAGGGTTGGAGCGGCGGAGCTCTGACGTCGTTCGTCTCCTTCCTCCTCTTTCTCAGCTTCTGAGTTTGTGGGAGGCCGTCTATTTCCGGATTGGCTAATGGTGTTAGGCAATTTCGGGATAGTTCGGATTAGCTAGTGGTGTTAGCCGGTTGGGGGACGATTGTGATGTCTTGTGGTTGGTGTGCGGGTCGATTCTTCGGTTTGTTCAGTGCCTTGAGTCTTCGTCTTGCTAGGCCTTCTGCAGTGATGGGCGAGGTATTTGAGCTTCGGAGCTCTCCTCGGAATTGGCTTTTGTCTGCTGTCTTGTTCGGATGTTTCTGCTGAGGGAGGCCATATGTGTTTCCTTAGTTTGTAGTTTTCGTTTTGTGTGTTGTGTTGTTTGTTCTTGTTATGTGTTGTCAGTGTTTTAGATTTGGGCTGTTGGCCTCGAGTAGCCCGAGTGTGACTTTATTATCCTGCTGAGATCGTACACTTGGACATTACCCTGTTAAGGTCGTTTATGTCTGTTTTTTTTTTCTCCCCTTGGGAGCTTTTCAGTGTCGTCGTGNCCTAGATGTATCTTGTTTGTTTTGAAATAGTTTACTAATTACCATAAATTAAATGATAGTTAGCTTGAATGTGTTATATTTTCTATCATTATCAACAATTTTTATAATAACTAGTTGTGCACAATATTACATATAATGCAAATTTTTTTTTGGAGCCTTACTTTGACTACACGAAAATGATATTTCAACTAAAATACATTACAGCGGAATTTCAACGACAATTCTAACGAATATTTAGATGTTATTACTCTCGTCTGAATTTTCTACTAAAATAATTCTAACAAAAATATTTTTTTGGAATCATGGGCAGATCCACGTTTTTTTAATCAGTCCGACACAGGCTCCCATCCTGAAATATATAAGATATCTAACAAAAATTGTGAAAACATTTTTCATAATTTTAGTGAAGTCACCTTTTTGAAAATAAAATTAAAAGAAAGAAAGATACATAATGAATTAATCTACAACTCAACTAATTATAATATAATTCAGCTCATAACTTTATTAAAGTTATAACATAAGCACGACTTCACAACAAAAGAAAGTATGATAGATCTCAAAATTATAAAATTACCCTCTAATTCTATTTTTTAATCTTGGTGATAGCTTCTATTATCTCTTTTTCACCATATTTTTTTCTCTAACTTCAAAATATATTTTTTTGTCCTTTTTAACTAATGTATGTGGAATTTTAGAAATATATTTATAATTTATAAATTCATCAGTTATATTACCAAGTCAATTATACTACAACATAATTTTTTTGTTCATAAAAATTTTAAAACATACATTATTTCTTTTCTTATGTTTAACTAAGATAAATTATGTTTTTTTTTTCTTAAATATTTTTTAACCTGTTGTGACTGTATTGGAGTGTAAAAATGAATTATAAATGAGAAAGATGACAAATTATGAAAGTATAATTTAGAATTATAATAGCATTATATTATTTTGATGGTATACTTTTTTTATTAACTAAATTGTAACGCCCCAATATTTTTAAAAAGCAAAATCCCAAATTTTTTCATTAATCAGAGTAAAATTTTCGAAATTCATTTTTCGACTGAAAATATTTTTAACGGGCGTTATTCAAACCACTCGTTCATTTTACTCGGCTTAGCATCATCTTAAGTCGTTGGGAATTCATTGTCAAATTTTACATCACAACGTACGAGATAATCTAATAATCAATCAATACAATCTCGTAACAAATTCATCCAAATTCAATAGTTCAAAAACCACCACACATAAGGTTTTGAAAACAATTTCAAGCGGAAAAACAATAATCAACGCGGTACACAATAATATAATGACCCCAATCATTTCCTCCTTTGCCACGACCACCAGCTCAACCTGAAAAAGGGGGAAATAATGAGGGTAAGCAAACAACAAGCTCGCCATGGGAATACCATGCAGTATATTCAGTATAATGTCTTAAAATCATAATCGCAGCATAAATGAAAATCACCTCACGTATCTCTTATCTCGCCCTATGCTCATATGTACACACTGTTGCACAGGACCCAGACCGTCTTGCCTATGCTCATATGCACACACTATTGTACGGGACTCAATCCGACTCACCATATGCTCATATGCACACACACTCTTGCACGGGATCTAATCCGGCATGTCCTATACTCATATGTACACACTCTTGCATATGACTCACTAGCTTCTTCCTATACTCATATGCACACACTGTTGCACTAGGGTTCAACTCAATAGATAAGTGGTTCACACGCATACATTGATTATCAAGCCAAGCGATTATAAAGAATAACGAACATGGTAAGGTTTATCAACACCCACCTAATCAGTCGAGATAGACAGATACACAATGATCAGCAGAAGGTAGGCAGAGGGTTCGACTCCTCGTTAATCTACAGTTAATAATTTTTACCTTAATATTAAAGGTTCACAAATACCTTAATCCACTAAAGAGATTCTTAAACTCCAAAAATTATATAAAATCACACATAAGTCATAAAATTTTGAAACTTAGCAGTTCATTGGCCAACATGCTTTATGTATCTCTAATTAAAATTTCAGGTCAAAAGCACCTCAATAGGCATGTCAACACTGAAGCCAAACTACGCGTAAGAACATGATTATGACACCATTAGCTTCAAGAATTTCTCTAAAATTCTATACTCAACAGATGCTGAAAATGACAGACATAATCACAACTCATGCAAGACATACTCATAAAAATTTCAAATCAATATCATGAGTGTAGAGTGAGAAACTTCGAATCTGCAATTTCAAATCAATATCATGAGTGTAGAGTGAGAAACTTCGAATCTAATGGCAGACTGACATGCTGAGACTCAAACTTTTTTATTTCATTCAATACACATCATCAGAGGTTGAAATTTGATACATATACTCTCAACAATATAGGAATATATTATAAAATTTTCAGACTAATATCATGATCATAGGCTGAGATATATCGTCTCAAAGTTGAAGTTAAAAACAGGGGATATGAATCGAATTACACATCAGACTTCAAATTGTTCCACAACATGCTATACTTATCAAAATAATCTGAAATTTGACATACACATTCATCATTCATACAAGAAATAGCCTGTAAATTTTTAGATCGAATGGACAAGCATAACTGGGGAAAAATTCGATTCAAAGTCAGCTGCAGTTTCATGGATTCGAATTGTTCAAACTTATCCATCTCAAGGCATAATCTCAAAGTTTCATCACCACACTGGTTTTCCCAACCAACACACACAGACACAAACAAACAACAATTTAAAGAAAACCAATCCAAAACAGAAAACATGAAAATCCACACACAACCAAATTAAGCCACCAAACAGAGCTTCTCTTTCTCCCTATATATCCCTTCAAACACCCCATGAATTCCACACCTACAGCTCTGATTCACACACCATGACCATACACTTTGACCACCTCCTCAATCTCAGCACGGCAATACGGGCAGTTGGGCCCCACTACTTTGCAGTTCCGTTCATAGCACGGAAAGCAAACCACCTGGTGTTTGCAAGGCAAGAAAAGTACGCTCACCTCATTTACCATGCAAATGATGCATGTCCAGTGGTCCACAGTCTTTGATGACGATTTTTCATAGCAGTACAAGAAATCCAAGTTCTCTGGCAATAAATCCTCAACCGGAAGAGATTTGCGGAGACTGGACAGCTCGTCTTCGAGCGCTAGGCGTTTTTCCTGTGCCTGCTGAATGTCTGATTTGAGTTGCTGCCGCAGTTTTTCAAGGTGGGCAGTCGAGCTGGCTTTTTGGTCTTCCACATTCTTAGTTTCTTGAGCCACAAGAGCCAGAATGTGCTCCTTTGACTTAACTTCCTGCTTCCACTTCTCCTGCAATTAGGAGCCAAAATGAGAGATTATTTTATGATTTTTTTCTAACGCATGTAGAAATCGATAAAGCATGATCATGCTGTAAAATATAGTTCTACAGAAGCAGGAAGTATTTGGACAAGTCTATCATACTCGCAAGATATTGTGATGTAAATTTACTTTGTAAATACTGAGAGGTGGTCACAGAGCCTTTTTCTTTCATAAGTTCACTTAACGACAGCAACACTGCTTAGAACAGTACCTCAATACTAATCTCACAAAATAGACTGATACAGTAACAAAGATTAAACAAATGTCAAATTGCACCATATAAAGCAGAACAATATGATGTATCTTTGATATGTTAGTGCATAAAAAGTAGAGAAAAGTTCACTCATATAGTAATATGCAATCTTAATTCTTAAATGCATTATGTTCCCACTCACTCCAGTAACCACTCAGCACACAAAAATATGCAGAAATTGGGAAGGAGACCATAATTCCGCCAAGACGGAAAAATTAAATGAAGTAAGAACTGTGTACGTAAAACGATCATTTAAATTAGAAATGAACTTCGACGTCAATGAAAGGACACACCTCAGCATCCTCAGCTTGTTTCTCAACTTTAGCCAACTCCTCTTTCAGCTGCAAAGTCCTCTGTTTCTCCTCATCACACTCTAAGCGCAAAACATTAGTCTGCCTCTCAAGCTCCACAAGCCTTTTCAAGCGCCTTTTCTCTCTCTTGGCAACTTTCTTCAATTCCTTCTTGGATTCCAAATTATTCAGCTTAAATCCTTCAATCTCAGCTCTAATTTTGCTATTCTCAAGTTCCATCTTCTTCACAGCATTTTCCGCAATACTTGCCTCGCGGTTTGCTTGCTCGACAGATTTCTCTTTTTCCCGCAGCTTCACAATGGACATCATCAGATGCGTTTTCTCGTCTTTACTTTTTCCCTTGACCCCTTCACCTTCAAACATCTGTAGCTCTTGAAGCTCCAAAGCGGTTGCAGTCACCTTTTTTGCCCAGTCAATCACTTTCTGCTGGGCCCACACTGTTCGACACTTCAACTCCACCTGTAAGCCCCTGATTTGAGTCACCATATCAGCAATCATTCGTGTTTTTAAACCATCAGAGCTTTCTTCCAACACTGACCCTCTTAAAATACGCGATACCTCTGATTTTTCTCCACTGGTGCTTGGGATAGCAAGCATACTTAAATCATCCTCTGTATCACCAAAATGATCCATAGGTTTAAAACTTCCCATTTTCTTAAACAATGAATCATTCTTCAAACTGGATTGAGTTTTCTCAGAGAAAAGATTCTCAAAGATACATGGATCCTCAGTTTCACAGTGGCTGCAAGTTGTATTGGCAGACGAGAGGAAGTCCCACCTCATGACTAAAAGATGCCGCACAGCTTCGGACCTTTGCATGTCAGGTCGTGTCTGCATGACATAATTAACCATTTCTTCAAGCATAGTTTTACATAACTCATCCATGTCGTCAAAAGGTTCTGTAGTCGGGTTAAAGACTTCCTCAATAAAACCAATGACGTTGTGTATGACCTTATTCACAAGGTCTGTATGCCCATTAACGTATCCAGCATTCAGGATAGCTATTTCTACATCGGGTTTACTGTATCCTAAGGTCAAGAGACGTTCTAGAACCGTATTATATGCTTGATTGAGCTTTATGTACAGAAATCCCTCGAAGTTGACCTCCAGATTCATGGGAGTGTTTGAGGCGGAATTAAAATTCGTGTCTGTCTGATGACTCTCGTCCTCAATATTAGAAGGCCCATTGGGGTTGTTGCTCAATGCTTGCCCTAGATCAAGCTTAGGGTTGAGTGCTTCAGACTTTTGTTCGGCGGTCTCAGATTTATTTGGTTTAGATTTTCCTTTGTTCTTCCGTTTACCTTTTCTTGAACCCCCCATGGCTATGGAAAGCAATGTAAAAAAAATTACAAATTAAAAATGTTTAGTTGGACGAAGAAACAATATTCAGCACTGATGTAACTGTTCAAGCAAAACCTAAAATCTAAACTGTGATGCAGAAAGATATAACCGTATATTCTCCATGTTTATTGATGCAGACAAAAAATTAT
>BKCP01013625.1:1138067-1152020 GCA_008636005.1 Striga asiatica | reverse complement strand
TATATATATCCAATCTACTTAGAATTCTTTAAATTAACTTTGACGATTAGTTTAAGAATCCAATCTCCTCACAATAACAACATAATTAAACAAACACATGATTTATTTTAGAAAATATAAATATAATATATAAATAACAACATAAATTTTTTATTATTTAAAAGGAATCCTATAGTTTAAGAATTATTTAAATTATTTGTTGTACATCTACTACATTCTAGGCAACAAAATAATATTTGTATTATTTAGAAAGAATCATATATTTTAAGAATTCTTTAAAGTAACTTGATGATTCTATATACTTGAAGCATCCGATCTCCTTATATAACAACATTATTAAGCAAACACATGCTTTATATATATATAAAAAAAAAGATCCATTATATATCTAACATCGTGATGAATAATACATCATCACATGCTAAGTGATATATAAAACTCATCATCCATAACAAAAATAATACATTCAAAATATAGGTGTTAAAATATTATTTATTAATATAAACTGTTAGAAAACTAATATATTGTTATGATAAAGTTTTAAGAAAGGGTTTAAGAAACAATCCCGCCGTGCATCCCACGCGATACTTACTAGTATATATAAAAAGGTATGTATTTACCTGAATAAAAACTAAAATCTCGCCTAAAATTTCAGAATTACTAAAATAAGTATATTTTTTTTAAAAAAAAATCCCCTAAATGTGTTATAAAATATTTTGGAAAAAATTAAATAAAAAAATTTAAAAGAAGCAATCACATAAAGATCTTTTTGGATACATTCTATATTACCTAAATGTGATTTGTAATGAATAGTAAGTGGAAATAAATCTTATTTATATTTTTGCAATATTGCCACAATACCATTTTAAAGAAGATTTTATATTTGTTTGACCATTTTAAGATATCTATATATATTGAAAGAGGATGGTAAATAAATCATTTGTGAAAAGTTGATAAAAAACTTGAGTCAAATTTTTTGACTTACCACTTATAGAAATCAGTTCAAAATTCAAACTTTGCATTTGTTGTACAGTTCACACATGTAAATAAATATGTTTTGGAAATAAATCGAGATTTTCCTATTTTATTGGCATGCCTTTGGAAGCAAATCTACTTTGGATATTTAAATATATTTGTGACTGATATTTTTATTTGGAATGAATTCTGGCACATAATATTGTTTAGAGATTTAATTTTATGTTTATCGAGAGTTCACAATTGTCTTTCTTAATGTTTTTTACGAAATCAATATTCATTTTCGATTAAGGTAAATATATATATATATTTTTTTTAAATCTCACTTTTTATGAAGACATTATTTAAAAATCTGATTTTAACAGAAATATTATTTATTTAATTTCTATATACGATTTTGCTATGTTCAATTTTGCTAATCGGAAATTGCATTGAAATATTCTTAACAAAAATTGTCCTAATTAATAATTGCTCTCAATTATGTAATTAACACATAATCGGACTTTTTGGTTTAATTAAATAATTTTGAATCTTTTGAAATATGATTTTAAACATGTAGAGTTCTAAATATGCATATGTATAATTAAATATGTAAATTTACGGACAATACATAAAAATTCTTTAACTAATAATCAATGTGCTTATCGAATCTTAAAGTATCAAAAACATTGATATTCTTTATCTGTAACAAATAAATATCAAATGCTTTTTTAACTAATTTAGAAATGGATATAAATTACTCGTGCAAATGATCTATATAGTATAGGAAATTTATATTCACTTATATAAATGAATGCTATACTCATTTGATATCAAATGTTCTAAAAAATTGAGCAGATGTACACTAAATCGATCCCGGGTGTATGAGTTATGGGTCAATGACACAACTGAGGTTGATCCAGAGTGACCAAGTTATGGGTTAGTTTGAACAGACCAAATCGATTATTGAACTAAATATAATTTTTAATATTAATAATACATTATTAAAATAAATGTAATGTAGTTCATACTCCACATAATCATATTAAGAATATTTTTGTGAAAACATGTTCAATGAATTATATGAACAGTTATATTTTATTTTATTAATATTTATGTGAACAAAATGATGTTGCATTACAACTTTATTAATGTATGGTAAATTCAAAGTTCTCAGGAGAGAATCGCTTTCAAAACGATCAAGTTATTTATTCAATGATTTATTAGTTGCATCAAAATTAAAATTACTTATACTTTAATATATATATATATATATATATATATATAATAAATTTATTAAAAAATATTAATTAAATATGAACAATTTAAAATTTTCCAATGTTTAACTAAATGATAAATAATTTATAAATGTCCACTTTATTTCAATATGTATTTTTACTTATATTAAAAATAGTTTTGAATGTAACATAAAATATTTAAAAAATCGTACCGATACTACCAGTCTGACCGACTGGTGTTGACCGGTTCTCTAGCAAACATTTTATTCAAGCGATATATTTTTATTTGGTATATATTTATTATACAACATTTATTTCATGATATATAGATGCAATATTTTACAAGATACTTATGAAACAATGACGTTATGGTTTCTTACGCAATGAATGCAAAGAAGAGATAGGGACAATCGCTATCCCAAATCAAAAACGTTGTGTACAAGAAAGTATTCAATAATTTATAATTTTTTTTACCTTCTTTTCGATCTATTTATTTTTGTTACGTATATATAAATTATATTAATTTTAATATTTC
Organism: Striga asiatica; assembly: GCA_008636005.1. Taxonomy (NCBI): domain Eukaryota; kingdom Viridiplantae; phylum Streptophyta; class Magnoliopsida; order Lamiales; family Orobanchaceae; genus Striga; species Striga asiatica. Next base: position 1,149,293 of record BKCP01013625.1, on the reverse strand, counting down.
ACATGTTAACTATTCCAGAAAAATATATTATCCCGTGCATCGCACGGACTACGCGCTAGTACAGATTTAACATATTGCACAATTTATGCAATTTTCCATATTTGTTAATGTTACTTTTTTCATCTTTTAGGATGTGTATGGACTATGGAACAATTTTCNCAACCCATTCTGTCTCATACCCTCCACACACGCACCACACACACACACACACACACACACACACACAAACTCGCACAGACGCACGGAGAGGAGCTCGACATTCACCTTCCTCATCTGGCGGCGGCCGCCGACCGTCGGCCGCCGTCACCCGTCACTTCATCATCAGCCACCGTCATCCCCTAATCCGCCTCGCACATCAGCACTGCCGTCGCCGTCCACAAAACGTGCACTCTCCTCCGTACTCAGCCACGGCTCCGCCGCCCACCAAGTTAACCGTGTTATCCATATCTTCCGTTGCATCGCTCATTCCTCGCCATCCCCACTGATTTTTTGCTGAAATTTCATATGAAATCTGGGCCTTCTTTATGCAATTCAAACTTTTGATTTGTCATGTGCGTGAAATCGGGGCTCCCCGAGGTAGGCGTCGTATGTCGAAGGCCCGTCGGCGGCGACTATCGCCGTGATTTTGGTCGGAGATGTTGCAGTGGGGGAAATAGAGCTAGGGCATGTTTTTGAGAATTTGATAAGACATAAGGACCTATTTGCAATTTTATAAGTTTTATTATATTACAATTTAATGTATTATTTACTGTTGCCGACATTATTGATGATGGTTGATATTGTGGACCACGAGATATCTAGATAGATATATAGACTGCACACAATTCTAGGGCCCGTTCTTCATTGGATTGATTTTAATTGAATTTAAGTTTCTCAACTTTTAACATCCACTTGACATGCTTGATCTTCATTAGCTAGGTTATGAAGATGAGAGTTATTATGTTTTTGGCTTGATATTAATGTTATTTTTACATAAAAATAAATAACTAAATAATAATAATATTAATAATAATTATAATTTTTATATAATTATGCCTCGGTTTTTTACAATTTTAAAAAAACAAGTCGACATTGAACCGAAATAACCGGGTTTTTTAAAGTAAAATGAAAAAAGAAAAACAAACCAAATATAAGATTTCGAACCAAAATTTTAAGTTCGGTCCATTTTGTTCGATAATGTGCAATCTGATAGTCATTATTGTTCAATTCGTATAACCATAATGTGCAATCGCGATACTTAAAAATATATAAAAACTAATACTATTTTTTTGTTTCTTTTTTGTTTTTTGTCGTTTCATTCGTTATGGTACATTCTGTTAGTCAGAAATGTGCAATTTGTTTAACACTATTGTGCAATTATAACACATTTATTAAATCATACATTTTTTAATAAGTTGACTTCGAATCATACTAAAACTAAATCGAAATAATCGATTTATTTGTGCAATCAACTGAATTAACTTAAATAATCGTAATAGTTTATTATTTATATTATAAAAGTATAATTAGTATTTTTAATATATTTACTTAATATTTTATATTATACTCGGATGAAAATATAAATATTATATATATAAATCATATAATTTTGTCGGTTCGATTATTTAAGTTATTTTTGTAAAATAAAGACGATATCGAACCAAACCCAATTTTTTAAGAAAAACATATAATCGAACATAAATAAAAAAAATCGAATGAAAGTTTAATATCAGTCGGTTTTTGCTATTTCATATGAAAAATATATTTAATATGTTAATATTTTTGTTTATTATTTTTATATTGTTTATGGTTGAAATAAAAATTGTGTACATTCGGTTTCGATCACTTTTGTACAATATGATAGTCGTGACAATGTGTAGCGTGTTGTTTTGTAAAGTGCAACGTGTTGTATTATAAGGTGCAAAGTGTTGTATTATAAAGTGCAACATGATGATGTATAAAGTGCACTGCTATAATTTTGGTACGTTACCTTGATTATATTTTGTGTGGATAACTGATGTGATTGATGTTAAAGTATTACGTATATCTGTTTTTCAGATTTATGTTGTGTGGTATTTTGGCCGGAGTTGTTGACGTTAACTGTGGAGTATGGTGATAAAGTGCAACTTATCGTTTGTAAAGTGCAATTTGTTGTTTTATAAAGTGCAGTGATAATGATATATAAAGTGCACTATTTTATATGATCACATATAAATTATTTGTTTTTATTAAAATTATATTTAGTAAATATAATTGTATATCAAATTAACCCAACTAATTGAAATAATATTATTTTGATATTATCATACAATCTATTTATTGGGGTATTTTTGTATGTGCATTTAATTTTATAATAGATCGGCATATTTTTTATGTGCGTTTCCATTTTATAATAGACCAGGGAATTTTTTATGTTGTTTCAATAATAATATAATATGTATGTGTATAAAACAATATATAAAAAATAATATGTTGATAGTGTGCAGTGAATTGTTTTATAAAGTGCAACGTTGTGTTTTATAAAGTGCAGTGTGTTGACATATAAAGTGCACTACTCTATGTGATGACATAAAAATTATGTTTTTTTTTTTAAGATTAGATTTGGAAGATAAATTATTTATTACTTGTATTATGAAAAAAAATAAAAAAAATTCATCATTTTTATTTATTATTTTATATTATTCTTATATAATATATTTATTTATAATTTTAATTATATAAGTATAGATAATATATCGAAAATAATATTTTTATATACTTTTTATAAATTATAGATTTGACCATGGACTAAATTAGAATAAAATCAAATTTATAAAAATTGCACATAGATCCCTAGAACTCATCAAATTTCCAAATGAAGACCCAAAATCTCTAATTCCCAACATCAAACTCCCGTCACTGCCTAATCAGGTTGCCCCGGTCGCCGTTGAACGGACGGCCGTTCCCGGCCCTGCCACGAGCTCGTCGGTGATGGAGTTCGTCAATTTTGGTTTTATTTTAGACAGATTCTTTCGACTCCGGCGACTGTTATGGAGGTCGGCTCCGGCGACTGTGGAGGAGGGGGACGACAGGTCAGCGACCGAATTGGTTGAGGTGTTTTGGCCCGCATATGTGAAATCGAAATGGTCGGAAGAAAACGCCGGCGTCTGTAAGTTGGTTGATGGCGGCGGATGAAGGCGACGGCGGTTCGGCTGGTGGTGGTGACGAGGGCGTACCGGGCGGAGGCCGGCGCACCGATGAGAGGAGAGATCACGGTTAATGTGCGGCTGTGAGAGAGGTTGCGGGTGGCCGCCGACGATGGCGGGCGACGGCCGTCGATGGCGGGAGATAGCCTGCAATGGCGGGGCGATGGCCGGTGAACCAGCCTGTGAATGTGTGTGTTTGTGTGTTTTTTCCTGTGTTTACTACGTGTGTGTGTGTGTGTGTTAATTGTGACAGAGAGAGAAAATGGGAGAGTGTAATTGAGAGAGAGGGAGAGCATGGGGTCGGGTAGTTGGCAGGTAGGTTGGGTAGTTGGCAGGTAGATGTTGGTGTATTATGTGGAGTGGGTCCCACTTATTTGAATTAGTGTGAAAAAATACCATAATGCCCTTAATGAAGGTATAGATTTGACTTTTTTATTAGTCATTAGATCATCCAATTCGATGGCTAAGATATATTATTATTTCTCGCATTAAGCACCATTCTCATGTGAGCGTGACCCTATATATATATATATATATATATTATATATTACATGGGCCCCACTACCTTCACACTATCTCCCTTTGTCACCCACACACACTATACACATGTTACTCTCTCTCTTTCTCTCTCTCTCTCACACACACACATCACACACACAGTCATTCAGACACACGCACACATACACACACACACAACACGACAAATACACACTGAAAACTGGCCGTTACGTTTTCAGCCACCGGGAGTATATCCTGCCACAGTCATTCAGACCGACCATCGCAGCCTTCGATGTCCCGTTGGCCACCTCAGCCACACTCCGCTGCGAGCTCTCAGACGGAGAACAACCATTGTCGACGTCGAGGCTGACACCTCCTTCGTATGGAGAGTCGCCGGTGGGAGGAGGGTCCGACGGTTCTTTATAGGTGGAGCTAGTTGGCAAGTCCCGGTGTCGACTAACTTCCGTCGCCGCCTCCGTTCAAAATTCACGCTGCTACCATCGTCGTCGTCGTCTCTCCGTCGCCGCCGTCATCTCTCAGTTCAGTGGACCAGGGATACAAAGTCGGAAGAGGTTGTACACGATCGTGAAGTTGGGATTCTGATAGGGACTTCAAATTAACAATTAGATATGTAATGGGGACATGATTGCAATTTTAAAATTTTTAATATATTGCAATTAAAGTCTTGGGTAAATCTGTAATTTTTAAAAGTTTGATAAATGCACATTAACAATACTTGAGATGCATAATGCACAGTAGTGTCAGACAAACGACACATCATTGCATGTGAGATTGCACATTAGCGTACCTTCACACACCGTGTGAGTAAAGCTATCAACTCGTCGCACTTCCTTTTGGTGTGGGCGAAACCAATGTATTTTTGTTTCCAAGAAAAAAATTAAAAAAATATAAAAAAATGTTGTTTTGCTAGTGTGCAACTTTGAAAGATAATAAAATTTCGGTTCCTCTTGGTTGATTTCGACTTTATTAAAAAAAAAAAGAATTAACAGAATCGATTAAACTATACAATTTTTTTTTTAATATTTTATCTATATATATATTATTTATTCTCAACAAACAATGAAATAAAATATTAAATAAAAATTACAATTTCTAAATATATTCTTTATTACATAAATAATTTGATATAGGAAAACTAGTGTTGATTGAAATATACATTATTAAAGTTTTTTTATAATTGAAATGCTCATAGAAAATACCGTTCAATATATTGCACAATAATGTTAGACGAAATGCACATTAGTGAGAATGCGTGTTATCGATTTCTGTAGTTTAAATATGATGTATTTTCAATCACTATCTAATATTAAAATATAAATAATAAAATACAAAATGTATTTTTATAATGTACATAATAAATTATTTCAATTATTTAGGGCAATTCGGTTAACAATCGAATAAACCGATATTTTGGTTCGATTTTAGTTTGGTTGGGACAAATTATTAAAAATGCCTGCGTTGTGAGTGCACAATAATATTAGTCGAATTGCACATTGATGACTATCGGATTGCACAATATCGACCGAAGCCGACCAAACTGAAATCTTTGGTTTGAAATTTTATATTTCGGATCGATTATCCGTTTTTTTCTTTTAAAATATTGGCTATTATGACTCGATGTCGTTTTTTATAAATAACCAAAGTAACCGACACGACCAACCTATATAAAAAGTATTATTATTTTGTATATTTTTATGTAAAAATACCAAAAATATAAAAATATTAAATATTAAATAAAATATATTAAAATATANGTGGTGATTTTGGTTCATGCATCGATTATGATTTCAGTTATTATATTGAATATATTGCATGGTAATTCCCACGGTTAGCTTGTTGTTTGCTCACCCCCATTATTTCTATCTTTTTTAGGTTGATCTGATTGTTGTGGAAAATGAGGGACGAGTGTGGTCTTTTATTTATTTTATGCTATGTTGAACTGCTTCCGTTTGATATGTTTGTTTTGCGATAACTTGTGTGATTGGTTTTGGAGACTGTTGAACTGGTTGTGAATTGGTTTTGTTATGATTTTGACTTGAGACTTATTATTGACTATATTATGTTATGTCTCGTTTTGATCATATATGGTTGTGTGATTTTGGGATGGTTTTTCCCCAAGGGCGTAAGTGGTGTCTTAAGCTTAGTGAAAATGAGTTTTGATTTTGAGTAATGGCCGGTAAATGGTTTTAAATTGGATAATGATTTTCGAAAAATTTATTCCTATTTTTGAAAACTCGGGCATTTTCGTTTTAAAACAATAGAGTGTTACAGTGTGTAATGCCCGGTAAATGGTTTTTTAAATTGGATAATGATTTTTGAAAAATTTATTCCTGTTTTTGAAAACTCGAAAATTTTCTTTTTGAAACAACGGGGCGTTACAATGGTCGTCTCCTGAACTATGATATCCGAGTTAACTACCCTACTAAGACGACTTGGGCATATAACATCAGCATCTTTGCCTTTAAGAGATCATTTTTTTTACCCCCTATGGGCAAAGATGGTTTTGACTGGGAGAAGGTTTGCTTTGATATATTGAGCTCCAATAGGTTAGAATGTATTTTGTGAGAACGTCGAAACAAAAATAGATGAAAATCACTCTCGAATTATCTAACATGAATAAATAAAAGAACTAATATATCTATAATATACATTAGGTCCTTATTTAGTTATTAGTGTTTATTTTTTTTCATTAGAGACTCAGTTTTCATATATGTTTGTTGGGGTTGTAATTTATCATTTCAATCTTTTTGTATTTTTTTTTTCCAACGACATAAACGGTTTTATTAAAACAACGCCAAAAGGCAATATACAATGGCAAGCCCGGAACCCGGGAAAATGATAGGTTACAAACACCCAATGCAACCTAGACGAAACACAACTAGCAAACGCTAGAAAGACAACCACACAACGACACTAAAACAAACAACTAACCACAACAAAAATACAACTCCCAACAGGAGAATACCCGAGTGTGATCCCAACAGGATAATAAAGTTACACTCGGGTAAACCGGGGCCAACGGCCCAAACCTAAAACACTCGAACAGACACAAAAAACAAACAACCATAACAACAAAACATAAACACACAACGAAGCCCTTCCCTAGTGAACCAAACCGAGGTCAGCCAGCAGTGAACGATCGACACAAGAGAGATACCGAGCCCGAGAAGTCGCTACTGAAACTGCAGAACGCCTAGCAGTAGGTAAAGCCGAGCCCCGAACCAATTCCCAAATCGACCCGTCGCAAACCGAGCAAGCCACATCCAACCCCCACCCCCACGCCGGCCCAGCCAGCCCTCATCAAACACCACTCGATGAGGTCGAAAGAGACCAGCACCACACCACCTAACACCACTAGATAGAGAGGAGGAGGTGAAAGTGAACGGACCCTCAACCCCGACCACCGCGACAAACCAGCCGCAGCCACCAGAGTCCCACCCCGCCCCTTAACTCACACTCCCACCAACACCACCACAGACCACCAACAACCAGAAAGCCGAGCCCCACCTGAGAGGCGGAACTCCACCCGAAAGCAGAGCACATCAATCGAAGACAAGGAGTGTCGAAAGACTTACCACCACAAGTTGGACCTCCACCAGCGTCTGAGGACCCCAATCGCGGACGAAAATCCGACCGGGAAGGACTTTACCGCCACTCAAGATCCCATCTGCAATCGATAGCCAGGTCTCCAAATCCGGCCATCCATGGGGCGTCGGAGTCGCATGTCGTCAAAGGGGTGGAGGGGCGGTCCACGACGACCTTTGGCCGGTACTACGCCGTCACCAGGGAAGGCCAATTGGTCGGATTTTGGAAGAGCCTGTCGGATTTGGGGGAAGGGTTTTTTCTAAAATCACAATTCTAAACTAGACTAAAGCAAGCAAGTCCTCAAATTGCACGAAAAAGGAAAATAAAGAGAAAAATAACAAGGTATCCTAGACCCGAGATGCAAAGAAGACACTCATATATTCGGGAACATGTAATCAAGCAATCGTCACTTGCGATCAACCAATCGATCTCTCAATCAATGCTCGCTCATGCAATTAAGCTAACGCAATCAATAACAAAATCACATAATCCCTAGCCTACGAGGATGAATGCATATTCTACTCATGAAAGCTCCTACCTTTACCCTATAATGAATTCAATAAGTAAAGACAAGACAAGACTCACGAGATCTTGGACCTTCAACTAAGTCTCTAATCGGACCTTAAACGAAGTCTCCAAGTCCCTAGTGCATCCACGAGAAGAAATAAGCCAGAAAGTTACAATCTTGATGGAGAAATATTACAATAAAAATAGGGTCTTAGAGCCTTTAGAGGGAGAAAGAAAACTAGAGAGAAGGAGTAGAGAAAAACTAAAAGGAAAATTTTAGCAAATGAGGAATTTTTCTCAAATTACAAAGCAACAAAATCTGTTTATAGCTACACCTCAAATACACACTAAAACACATACATAAAAAAACACTCGCGAGTAAAGTCGAACTCGCGAGTAAAATCTTGAATTTCGTGATTGGATTTTGCTGGAAATGGTGGACTCGCAAGCTACAACAGTTTCGAGGGGGCGAAAATAAGAACTTGCAGGCTACTTGCACATGCTGGGACTCGCTGGGGAAAGGAATTTCGAGGGCTTGAAATCAGAAACTCGCGGGCTACTTGCACATGCTGGGACTCGCGGGGGAAAGGAATTTCGAGGGCTCGAAATCAGAAACTCGCGGGCAGGCGTGCGGGGCGCGCGGGGACAGGGCTCGCTGGCGCTGGGACTGCCATGGCTTGGTCCCGGTGACCTCTTGAGACTCGGTTCGCTCTAATTTCTCGCACGCTTATCCGATTTACTCGAAACTTCGACCCACGCTCCTCAAATCTTTTTCTCCTTGTCTTGAGATGCGCAAATAGATGTCACCCTGCAATTAATAAATATGCTCGGAAATAGTTTGCGTGGCTCGGACATGGTTCGGACGGCTCGGAAATGTCTCGAAAATGGCTCCTCTTCCCAAACTCGAATATTGTGGACCTAAACAACACCAAAAAGACAAAAAAATACGCCGAACCACAAAAATACAATACGAGAATAAAAATGCACGAAACACGATAAAAATGGACTGGTCGACACTAAAACGAACCTAAAAATACTAAACTCAAGCACATAAAACACACGAAAATAAGTACAAAAAAACAATAAACAGTGGCGGCTGTCGGTCGCCGACAGGGGTCATGGTGGTCGGTTCTTAATATCTGGTGTGTGTGTGTGTGTGCGTGGAATGTGTGCGTGAGTGGTGATATTTGTGTGTGAAAGAAATGGTGTGGGGTCCACCATATTAGTTGTAATTTTTGTGATGACCATTATACCCTAAATTTGTGGTCAATTGCACATATTTGACCACGAAATTTTCAAGTATTTACCATAATGCCATCATATGATTGACTGGCATTATTAAAGTTTGACTTGATCTTGAACATTAACTTGATGGATCCAATGATCCAGATTCATTCTCAATTCTTTCATGATCCCCTTGTAAGATTTTCTTGACATGAAATTTTTTTAAAACTCTCTGGTGAGACTTTTATTTTCAGTTTAGATAATGTGACATCAATGTTGATCGAAATCTATTGATTAACTTTCTAAAAATTTTCAATCAATTTTTATTTTATATCTAACTATTTTTATTTTTATTTTTAGTGATGTGATATAAAAATTTAAGATTAAACTTAAAATTTACAATTGTTTATTTAATTTTCACCTAATCTAAACTTTTATTTGATTTGAAAATATAAATTAATAGATATGGTATTAGACTACTCACGCTAAAACTAATTATTAGTAAATTAAATATATATTGACGTATAATTTAAAATAATTCCTGAAACGCATAGATGAGAAAATTCCTAACAATGATTTTTATATATAGTTTTCATATTGTTGTCTGACTTTTTTTTTTCTTTTCAATTTTTTGCATTATTGCCATTTTTTAAAAGGTTAATAATATTTATATTTATTATCCATTATTTATATGTCATATTAAATTAACTTTTATTTTGCAATCTTCAATTTGCCGCATAAATAAAAAAAATTAATTTTTAAGTATTAATGAGTTTATGAGTTAATATTGTATATAAAAAATAAATTTGAAATTTATTATTTAATATTGTTTTACAAAATAAGAAAATAGTCTCAAGTTATTCATACAATAGAATATATATGTATTTATAATAAAATATATTCAGTAGTTTCTGGTAAACGATTCGTGTAGGACAGGGTAATCACGAAACTATGACCAATGTACCTGGCAGCTCGTATTGTTTGTTGACCAGAATTTTAAAATAATCTCAAATAGTAATTAGTATGTTTATCATTCATGAGTTTTAAAGTTTAATTCTAAAAAATATAAAATTATAAGTAAAATTCATTTCAAAGATCAAGTACATATATATAATATTAAAATAAGAAACTAATGTGTCATTTGTCGAGCTGCCACGTAAATTACTAGATTATGTTGCTACAAATTATGATAAATGAGTGAGTTATCTATCAAACAGTAATAGTAAGCTATAAATTTAGAGAGAAAATATTAAATATATATAATATATATTGTTAAAACTATAATGACAAGCCAACAGATTATTTGTCAAACATGTAAATTATTGACTTAGAAAGAAAAAAATATTTATAATGTATATTGTTATAAATTATAATAGTAAATCAAGAAGTCATCTATCGAACAACAGTGTAAATTGTTAGCTTAGTAAAAAGTCATATTTCTTATAATGTATATATCAATCAGTGTCGAATTATCGTATGATTTATTTAACTAGAAAGAAAATTTAAAATATTTTTATAACATACTTTCTTGAATTACAAAATATTAAGTTTACAGTTTATAATATTTGCCATAATTTTTCAACTTTACCATAATTTATTTACGAATCAAAATAATATATTTTAATAAGGTATAAGTAAGAGCTAGAAGAGAGAGATAAAGAGAAATAGAAGTATTTTTGTGTGTATTATTTATTAATAATGTTTGAATATGTTAAATTTTCATCATCCTCAATTTTAAATAAGAACTCTAAGAGGAAAGATGTTCTATAACGTGTGAAATAAGCAAATAAATCATATATTAAATTTTTATATATCATAAATATAAAATAAAATATAAAAATTAATATTAGTATTCGAAACTATTATTATACTAATCAATATTCTTTTATTGCTTTAATTTCTACAATTTATCATTATTATCTCGTGTATCGCACATATTGCAACCTAGTCAAGGTGCTAAAGAAATTGTCGCTATAGTTATACCATCTATCTCCAAAAAGAGCCGAGGCTTAAAAGAAACTCAATCGCTATTCACCGCCCCCCTTTTACTAGTCACCGCCCCCCCATTTACTCTTTTGCCCTTAACCTTTTTTTGGATTTCATCTCTCTAAACTTTATCTCTCTAAATTTTCCGAACTTCAACGAACGATTCGAGCATCAAAAAAAATCCGAAAAAATGTCGAAAAAATTCTACGGCCTCGGCAAAGGATTCTTCTCCGACAAGGTA
>BKCP01013625.1:1103534-1136259 GCA_008636005.1 Striga asiatica | reverse complement strand
AATCTGAAGGCTTGGCGTGAAGAGATGTCTTCCGATGCGGGAGCTCTTCTCGACCAGACCGGGCTGTCACATTTGGTCGACTCCATGCACACCCACTTGGACACCCCACTCCTTTCTGCTTTTGTGGAGCGATGGCAGCCGGATACTAACTCGTTTCACATGCCTTTTGGTGAGATGAGCATCATGCTGCACGACGTCCGGGCCATTTTAGGCGTCCCAGTAGAGGGAGTCGTGGTCGCTGAGGACCCGGATTCGGACGCCTGCCATGGGCTCTGCATGTCGATACTTTCGGTCACCAAGGGCAAACTCATGAGTTCGTTCTGGCAGCGTGGTTCGGTGTCCGAAGCCGCCATTTCGGGGGCATTCAGGGGGAAAGACCGGCCGGCTAGGGATGAGGCGGGTGTCTGGCTGTGGGTGATGCTGGCTACCACATTGTTCGTCGACAAGAGTGGTAGTAGAGTGACCCCCAAGCTCCTGCACGAGGTGCTCGACGGCTTGGATTTGATTGGGGGTTACTCATGGGGATCGGCTACGCTGGCATACATGTATAGACAGCTAGGTATTGCCAGCCGAGGGGACTCTGCCCAGATGTCGGGCTGCTTGACTCTTCTACAGTCTTGGATATATGAGTATTTCCCCGATTTCCGACCCCGAGGGCGTCTACCCATCGGTCCTAACTGTCTCGCACGATCACGCTCGTGGAGCGTAGAGAATGCGCCACGGTCAGACGATCGGCTCACAGCCATCCGTCGGCGCCTCGACAGACTCACTGCCTCCGATGTACGTGAATTTATTTTATTTAAATTTAGTTACCCGTTATTTAAAATAACATAATTATTTTTATAAATTCTCTTATGCAATTGTGAACAGGTGCAATGGTTGCCATACGGCAGCTCCAGCCCAGATGCGATAGAGCCGAGGACTCTTTATAGCGGATGGATTCGATACCGCGATGTCGTCGAGCCGTACTTGCCTGCGCGGTGTCTGCGTCAGCTGGGGTATGTCCAGACTGTCCCACCCCCTATATTCCCGCCAATCAGTGCAGTACGTGCTTGGGAGTCTAGGAACTACAAGGTTGAGCATTCTGAGGCTGGTGCAGTAGGTGCCTGGACCCAGTTCCCGATGTCTGGGACGGTCAACACAAGTATGTTGACCCACACCACACAGGATCGCGGGGAGGCGACTGAGGATTACCAGCAGTGGTACAGTCGGGTTTCCCATCCGACTCTCATGGGCGAGGAGCTGCCGGACGAGAACGAGGTCCCAACGCGTGTCAATACCGCATATGTAAGTTGGTTACTAAATTTTAATTAATGTTAATTCATTACAATAATTTTTTTTAATAAATTTTAGTCTTATGTTTTAATTCTTCCATCTTTTTAGTGGGTGGACCGTCTTTTGGGCATTACATCGATTTGGCAGCAGGGATGCGAATGTCCGGTGGCGGCGGAAGTCGAAGAACAGCTGGCTAAGTTTAAGTTGGATTACGACAATGCCTAATAATGATGTAATGAATGTTTTTTTTTTTAATTATTATTGTAAAACATTAAGTTGAATGATTTTTTTTTTTTTATGCTAAACTTAAGTTGAACTGATTCATTTATTTATTTTTATTTGCTAAACTTAAGTTGAATGAGAAGCGTCATACCATAACTGAATAATATCGTTCTTTTATTCAAGAACGATTTGTTTGAACAGTATACCACAATTGCAACCTAGACTGGTACTGATGCTCCCAACCCACAACCGATTGATCTCGGTAACGGAACCACATGTTATGAATAGGCGGTAATGGACAATCATCAGTCAAATCTAAACGAATGTAGTGTTCTACGGTACCAAGATGGCAAATGGCAATCTCACGACATGGTCCTCTAGCCGATGATCGTGCAGTGAGAGGCAACACTGTGGTGCTGAATAAGTCGTGCTGCCCACCGTTTGGACCAGAGCTCAAATGAACGACAACCACATTAAATAGGGTCGCAACGGCATAGAGGTCCTGCGGAACTTCGAACCAGTGAGTCGGTCCACAAGGGCCTCTGGCCCACCTTACGCGACGGAGTCCGGCCTCGATATCTCTAAAATAGATGTACTCGTACAATTCAGGGTGGTTGTCGACCTCCTTCGCAATGTTTTCTCTTGCATCTGCCCAGTACTTCTGATGACCATACATGTGACTCGCGATGACCCGAAATCCGCAGTTACCATCCGCATCCACATTCAGGTAACTCACTATGTAGTCCAACATATGCCAGGGGATACATTGCCACAATGAAAATCCAAATATATTTGTCGGTCTAAACTCTGCAATAAATATCATAATAATTTCACGTCACAATTTATATAATCATATAAATACTTTAATTAACGCTCAGCCGTATTTAAAAAAAAATGTATGACCTTCATCCCCTTGTGACTGTTGAGAAGACGAACTTGTCTGTCCACGCGAAGAATTGGTCGTACGGCTCGATTTCCGACCTCGCGATTTATCGTTGTACTCAAAAGCAGATGGTTTACGCTTAGTTGAATTAGTTTTCTTGGGACGACCTCGCGGGTTATCCTTAACCTCAGGTTCCGCATAATCCTGTTGGTCTGGGTAAAGATGACTGTACATGAACTGATTCACGTACCGCATCGTCGCGGGATCGCGGGTTTCAACCTCAGTCACAAGCGTCTGAAAGAACGCCGCATCTGACCATGCAGCGTTGCTCGCCTGACTCGGATGACCAGTCCCTACAAGTATACGATAAAAAAGTCAATGAATTAAAACAAATAATGTATTTTAATAGAAAATTATAAATAAAACATTAATCTTAAATTACCTGGCTCTAATATCTCGAGCGTTCTCCAGAACTGGTGAATCATTCCGAGATCAATCGGAACGTCGAAATCTTCTGAGTTACGGAGGAGACAGGCACAAGGAAGTCCATGAGTGAGCTGTAATACACAACCGCAGCTCGTGTAAACATCGGTGTCCAACTTTTTCATCCTCGTAAGCTCAGCGTCCAATAAACTCAGACAGTAATGCGAGACCCTGAGTATCACGCTCGCGAAACGGATTCCCTTATACCGTGTATTCTTCTTAGATCTCGAGGCCTCAAGCGCCGTCCTGATAATACGTTACATAACGTTAGATTATAATTAATTAATGCAGTAATATAATAACGCATTTAAAAATTGCAGTACGTACTTGATTTCAGTCACTTGATTATCGATATGCTTATTAACCTTCTGCCAAACCGTATCGAGCGCGCCGGTGGACGTCTGAAGCCACTCCTTCAACGCAGAGTGGGCACTCTCCACCCTACAGGAAGTTGTGTTTCCAAAATGTCTCAATCGGTTCGTCCAAGCCTTCACAAACTTCTCGCGGTGCACTAACCATGTGCCCTCCACATACCGTAGCACCTCTTTGTTGTTCGAATATTTTTTGCGCAGCTCGGCAACGGCATCGTTGTAGGCATCGAACGTACTGGCCTCTGCAATCGCCTTCCACGTACTGTGCGTGAAAATCTCCGAGAATTTTTTATTCTTCCCAAATAGTTGGTACGTTTTGGCTTCAACATCCTTGTTGATGTGCCACGTGCAGAGTAAGTGGGCTGATTCAGGAAAATGCCTCTGAATAGGAGTGAGTAGACCCAACTCTCTGTCACTGACAACAACATAAGGATATACGCTTTGGCCTATCAGTAGTCTCAACTTCTCTAGAACGCAGTCGTAACTGGTCTCTTTCTCGTCCCTGATGAGGGCATACGCAATTAGGAAGTTCTGGTTGCACGGCGTCATCCCAATCATCTCGACCAACGGCATCTTGTACCTGTGCAAATGTGACCAAGAAGACAAAAAATATAAGCACATAAATATATGCGTCAACACTTTTAAGATTCATACTAATAAAGTATTTATAAAGTAACATACCTGTTGGTTTTATACGTGGAATCTATACCGACATACCAGTGATATGTCCGGAATAGATTGATCGACGTAGGATGGGCCATGAATATATGCGTCAACACTTTCGTGTTCGGATCGGATTCTACATAAACTGTATACTCGCTGCTCACGGCCAAATGCATAAGCTGAGTAGGAACGTCTCTACCGTCGGAACTCTCTCTCCGCAGCTTATCTCTAGAGTTATATACCTGTCACCGATTAGCGTTAATTATAATGATTATTATAATTTAATAAAAAAATTTTTATTATATTAATAAATAAAAAAGTATATTAATGCGATTAATTTGATAAAAAAATTATTAACTATCAAAATAATAATACATTAGTAAATATAATAAAATTTATTAATTATTACAATAACTTTTACATATAAAAAATTACTAATTATCATAATTAACTTAAAAAAATCTAATTAAAACATATATTACAAGATATAAATATATATACCTGCCGCACATGAACGTTGTCTCCCGGATTCTTTTCCTTCAGCGCGGTCATAATTTTTTTCGGGGCCACCTGAGCGTCCGTCATGTCACGAACAATTCTCTTAAATGAAGCACTGAGACCGCTCAACTGGCTATGACCCTCAGGATGCACAGCAAATGCATGGTTATGGTAGCCTTTCTCTTCATTGCTACATCTACAGATCCTCCAGTATGGAACGCCGGACACCTTTTTTACTTTGATCTCAAAATTGCAGCCGCACTTATTCATTTTTGTCCTTCTAGAATTTCCACCTGTGCCTCTGTACCGTTCGCCTCTATGGCACTTCAAAAGTCTGACCGTTTTCTTTTTGTGGCTCGAAATAATTAATAGGAAACCATTCAGCATTGCCTGGTGTTTTGCAGCTTCAATAGCCTCCTGAGCACTATTATAGAATGAACATGTATCGAAACGCAGACTGTAATCAACACCATCTCCTCCAAATTCTTCCCATGACTCCTGCTATATAGTACAATATTTTTATTTTTAGAACATGTTAAATTAAGATAATTAATTCTACGATGTAACATAATAATTTGTAACTCGTAACATGATATTATCTAACGTTCAATTAATATAATTTGTAACTCCTAACACGATCACGATAATATCTAACGTCCAATTTATATTATAATAAACATGTAACATAATAATTTGTAACTCTTAACACGATACTATCTAACGTCAATTTATAACATAACTAAAACTAATATATAATGTAATAATTTCTAACTCGTAACACGATAATATCTAAACGTCCAATTTATATTATAATCAACATGTAACATAATAATTTGTAACTCCTAACACGATAAACGTCCAATTTATAGCATAATCAAGTCTAAAATGTAACATAATAATTTATAACATAATAATATAGTCCAATTTATAACATAACTATTTCGAATAAATAACATAATAATTTAAAAAAAAAAAAAATTACGGCCGGCCGGCCGAACCGGACGGACCGGTTCCGACCGGCCGTCATTTCCGGACGGCCGGTTCGGACACGGACGGTCCGACCGGCCGTGCTTTCCGGACGGCTTTTAGCTCGTCCGGCCGGCCGGTCCGGACGGCTTAAAGACCGTCCGGTTCCAGCGGCCGGACGGGCTAAAAGCCGTCTGGAACCGGCGGCCGTACACGTATTTTTTCGTCCTCCGAATTTGACGACATTTCACCGTACACTTTCCTCTGAGATGTTTAGAAAAAATGAGAAAGACAAAATTGTCCAAGGAGAGCGGTAACTAGTAAAATAGGGGG
This sequence comes from Striga asiatica, assembly GCA_008636005.1. Classification (NCBI taxonomy): domain Eukaryota; kingdom Viridiplantae; phylum Streptophyta; class Magnoliopsida; order Lamiales; family Orobanchaceae; genus Striga; species Striga asiatica. The sequence goes on along the minus strand of BKCP01013625.1, from coordinate 1,130,565 downwards.
CGGTGAATAGTAACCGCCAAAAGAAATTGTTCGCTATAGTTATACCATCTATATCTCCCAAAAATAACCTTCTTCATGAACATTCAAATAAACATATGTTAGTCTCTTTTTTCCACACGCGATACATATGGGACATTCAAATAAACAAATATCACCATACATTGCACTTTGGAGACATTCAAATAAACAACATGCAATTAAAGTAATATTAAGTTTTACACACAATTTAGTTTAATATAAGCTATAAAGAAAAAAGGACCACAGAACACTTGTTATCATTATTATTTTTTTACTATATACCTCCATTAATCACTGTAACCAGCAAATGGATGATACATTGTTAGTTATCGGCATTGGCATTCCTTGAACCCATACTCATATATCAATCTCTTGACTAACTGCCCATTGAAGTTGAACAAGATACACATTGTCGTATTCCCTTAATCATGTGTTGATTATCATAATTATCACAAGCACTGTTAAATGATGGCACGCGGCACGCCCAATAATGGTGCGTTGTTTGCTTGTTGGCCCGCGATCTCGCCTTTTGACCACGATACCAAAGCTCACGTTCGGCATCATGCTTAAACAAATGTCGATATCCTCTAAAACCTATCTTGCCCTATTTTTTTCTGTGTGGTGGTGCTCACCGCTACTACCGTGGTAATGACACAATGCGAAGGTAATTTTCAAAGCCTTATGCAGCAATGCTCAAGGTATGTTCAGAAAACGGGCCCCAGAGAAACCCCGTCCAAAGAATGTTGCAATATTGTGGAAAATGTCGACTTGCCGTGCGTGTGCTGGCACATAACTGGACATGTTGAGCAAATAGTGAGTATCACTCAAATATAGAAAGTTAAAAAGAGACAAGACACATGATGGATTAATTAATAGCTAGATAGATAGAGTACTTAAATAGAGATTGTATACTAAGCACTGAGATAGAGATTTTGCGTGGAGATAGGTTGGCGACATGTTTCGTCGAAGTACCTTTGACATTCATAAGCTCCATGATCGATCTGTTTCGTCACAGCTTCTACCATATACTTATATATATGTACGTAACGCTTGTTCCTCAGATTAAAAATGAAAGAAAAAAAAAGTAGACTACTTACTATATATCGACTCCCAATTCATTATCGGCAGCAACAAATTTGCGGTGAAGCTCTTGCGACCAGACGACACGTGGCTTTTTCTGCTTTTACAACATGTCATTGTTTTGCGTTTTATCATTATTTGGCGGGTTTTCATTAAAACAAACACTATTATTGTCGGAAGCTTCTTAATTCCATCGATCTCCACATGAGATTCACCCACAACAACAATTATTAATTATTATCAACATTCTTCTTCCTCAACTCTTCGCTGCCATATATTCTTCAACTCCTCGACCAAACAATCACACGCGCGCCGCGCCGTTCATTATCCCCTTTAATACCAGTTCTTTAATTACTATCATCCCACGACGACTCCACTACACAAACACAACACCAAACAATCTCATGCATCAAGACTTCGTTTAATTCCATCAATTAACAACAACCCACATTTTTAATTATCAAATTTTGTAACATCAAATGGAGACATTAATTCAAATTTTAAAAAAAATGAAGAAGAACACAAATCTAGTCATCATCATAACACGATAGCCCACAAAGATGCACATAAAGTAATTAAATCAATGCAGCTAGCTAGCGCTGCTGCCCTCCAGATCCTTGCGCGTTGTTGAACATGTACGGATACGCCAAAGCCGACAGGTCCCACCCCACCTCATCTCGACTACTCCCAATCCGTTGGAGCTCCGTCAGGCTATCCGCTATGCTCAACATATAGCTATTCAGCCTATCCTCCTCCTTTTCCTCCGTCTCTTCCTCATTTTCTTCCTCCTTGGCCTTTCCTTTCACCTTCTCCATCCGGGACGTAATGTCCCTAAGGACCTCGTTTATGACCCAACCAATCTCCTTCACGTCACTTGCCTCCACGTCTTCAATTCTCGCGCTCCCTCCCATACATCTGTACACGTACTTCTCCAGCTCCCGACGCCTCTTCTCCCTGTGGAGCCTGCTCAGCTGCGCCTGTGCCTTCAGTATGCGCTGTTGAGTGAAAGTTTCTTGATTCACCATCTTCCGAGTCCGTTCAGCCTCTGAGAGCCTGTAGAAGCGACCCACAACAGCTTGGGCCTCGGCCCGCGATGGGTACACCTCTGCCTCCTCGTCAAACGGGCTGTACACTATGACGCATACCGGGACATCACACAACGTCCCGATTTCTCGGGCCTTGTTCATTAAGCCTCTCTTACGTTTTCGGAGAGAGGCTTTCCTCTCAGAGTCGACTTCGATGTATGCAAGGGTGACTTTCTTTCTAGCCATTTTNCCCCCTATTTTGTCTTGCCATTTGTTTATATAGAGACGTTGATGGGATTGGATAGATTGGAATTCGGTCTTAGCTGTTCAACTTGTGGTTGCTCGTTGGATGCAAGTGATTATTTTAGGGAATAATTCTTGTTTTCGGGGTTATGGCAATTGTTCAAAATTATGAGTGTGGATAGATGATATTTAATTTGGGATTCGGAATAATTATATTAGGTGGATTTTTTTTTTTTTGGCTACACATTTCATTGTTGGAATATTGTTGTGATAATTCGTACGAATTATGAACATTACACTCTGAACCTACCAAATAAAATGGTAATTACAACAACAGTAGCAATAAATATGAATCTGTTTTCTTCGCAGGGAATGCGCGATGCTTTGTAATACGTTGACCAAATCGTTGTTTGACAATCAGTGCTTGATTGAGATGAGATTTTTTTTATGAGATTCATATTATTATTATTTTACGAATCCAATTTGAATTAGCAACATACATATTCATTTATCTTGTAACTATATTAGGATTCACCGGATATTATGATGCGGTTTCAGGTAAGTTGACTTAATATTTATTTTTCTTTTGTTAAAAGAGGAGAGAAGGCTCTTCGCAAAAGGAATTGAATGTTTTTAACCAAAAACTAAGGCTAAGTACACCAAGTTCAGGCTAACATAAAATGTTCTGGTGGTACGATACCTAATAACTACTTAACTAGTACGATTTCAGTACATTGTATGATTGAAAAACAAATATTTGTACAATAAAAAATTAAGGAGTAAAAGAATTTATTTCATACTGTGAAATTGTAAAAGATAAATATAAAATAAATAATTAAAAATTAATAAAGTAATAATTATTTAAAATGACATGCATTTAATTTGCTAAAAATGGTACATTTTCAATCATTTTTTTTTTAATTTTATTTGTCTAAAACAAATTACATTATCTACAATCCTTGAATTTAATTTAAATTTTTTAAACTTGATTATAATTGTGGTTTATATTTCCCTATCATGTATTATTAATCTTTTGTAAATATCACATATTAAGTCAAAACTCCATGTGAACACACTACAAAAAAAAATTGACATATTCCAACGAAAAATCTTACGGTAATATATTGTAAAATTCTAACGGATTTTTCAATGCTACAACTTCCGTTGGAATGATCACAACGGCAATTCCAACAAAAATGTTCTATTGGAATGACCTTTCTGTTTGAATTTTAGATAGAATTTGATGAATCCAACGACTATTTTTCCAACAATTTTTTACCGTAGAAATTTTTGTTGAAATATACAATTTCTGTTGGATTTTTTTATTTTCACTCATTTTTCAACCGCTGAAAAATTTACTATTTGAATCATCAAAATCCAACGTAATTTCCAATGGAGAACTCATTCTAACGGAATATTTTGTTGTAATTTCCGTTGGAATCCATTAGAAAATTCCAACTAAAATAATAGCATTGAAATAGCCACTTGAATTGTCGTTGGAATCCCACTAGGATATTTTTCTATTGGAATTTCATCATTTTCTTGGAGTGACACTTGAAATCATAATGTTTATGTTCTTCTATATGTTTTAACTAGTACAACACCCGTGTGTTACATAGGTGCTGTTTGATATGGGATATTATATGCCTAAGGAATAAACCAGCTCGTTAGGCCAGTCAGACGAGCTAAATGACGGAGATACTACGTTGGTCGAGTAGTAGTAGGCCCAGAGGAAGTGGTCGAATCGTGCAGCAGATCTGGTCGAGGATCGACCTACTATAGAAGAGTCTATCTGATCGAAGAGCTCATTTGATCGACCACTCGGCGAGTGAAGAGCAATCGCGGGCGTGGTGTGAACGCAACAAAGCGCGTGGACTTTGTCAGGAAATCCGAAGGAATATTCAAGGGAATAATTACTCTCTGTTCAGAGGGGCACGTGGCGAGAAGATATTGGTGCAGAGCAATAATGACGATAACCACCTCTGACACACACACACTGCGTGTGTACGGACAGGCAGATCCGGCCAGAGTTGGGCAGACAGCTCACCAAATCTGGGCAGCTCTTAGGGCAGGTATCTCGCTCCTATATATATATATATATTTGTTGATTCCGAATCCTTCATATCCAACTACTTGGATAACCATACCCTTATGTCATTCGACAGTCTCACACTGTCTCCAATGATCAAGATGTTATCAACACGTAGTACAAAAATACCATCACGCTTCCATTGCGCCACTCACAATGCTCATTTGTTGAATAATCGAATCCACGATTCGAACTTATCAACTAAATGTCCAGCTCATTATAATCCATAGATGAACTGTTTCAGTCTAGTGACTAGATGCTCTTAGCCCTTTTCTAATGAACACTTCTGGGTGCTGCTCATGGATATTCCCACAAAGCTCCCGGTTAAGGAAAATGTCTTGACATCCACTTTGCCTAATCTCATAACTCATATGAGTGACAACAACTTTACATTTGGCTACTTGTGAAAAGCCTAACTCATAATGGATCCCATTCTTTCTGAGTTTACTATTTCTCAACAAGCCTTACATTTATACAGACTTAAACATGGCTACCGGTGAAAAAACTTACTCTTAATATACCCCATTCTTTCTGAGTTTGTTATTTCACAATAAGCCTTGTACTAAAGTCTTCACTTATAGATTTCGTCCGATAGCCCATATGCTACTAGGTAATTCTATAAGAACCCAGATCTGATTAGAGTCCACGACTCCAAATCAGAAATCATTAAAACTTTGCTAAGTTTCTACATCTTTGTCTTAGATCTAATTGTATAACTAGGGATGACTTCAAGTTTACTAGAGACTAAGTCCAGGACTTTTCTCAAAACATGAATATCATGATCTCGTGTTTACTAGAGACCGATTCCAATGACTCTCTCATTGTCACGATTTCATGGAGTTGTTTTGCAACCCTCCCACTACAACGACGTTCCCTCTGCAAAAGTGTATAGCACAAAATACGTGTTGCAGTCTTTATTGTGGTATCATATTTGTACACTTGGTAACAAAGTTGAGCATTCACCTTTATCTTTCCTCAAAACAATTCTACAAATGGGTTTTGTGGTTTATTACTTAGTATTCCTCTAAAAAACAGGCATTCGTACTAACGATCACCTTCTGACTTTTAGTACTATAAAATAATCCACTCATTTCTCGTTACTATGAAGTATCCCACAAATAGCCTATTTTCCGAACAACCTTTCCAATCCTATTAGTATCATCCTTTCCAGTACGTGTGCCGAAACACTCTGAATCTGAATGTATTCCTGACTAGGCCTATGCCTTTGTCTACAATTCATTCAGAGTAATGACTACTAACTTATATGGAACTATGTTCAGAACTTTCCCTTCTATTTGCATAACTCCAACACGGAAAAAATAAAAATAAAAATGAAATTCCTAATAATCCTTGACATAACCAATCTACTTAAAAGACATTTTCCTTCGTCAAGTTACATCGTCCCGTTCTGATGAACTAGATGCAACCTGTTGAGACCATATCTCAACATCTAACAAGTATTTTAATGATTTTCCAAAAGGTATTAGTCACTATGATTTCGATCGTAATGCCACTGATACATTAATCTCGACATTTTTCCATAACTGCCATTGCACTCTTTTGATGTACTTAAGCTTATGAAATGTCACTTAATGTACCCTGTTTTGAACAAATTTCTTCAAAGAAAAATATTCAAAACTACCTTTTTATTCTAAAAATCATAGGACTTCACAAATTGGATGAATCATTCCTAACATTTATTTGGTTTCTAAATCCCTTGACCTACATAAGGTTGTTTGTGTCATTTCAGCTACTAAGTATAATTCGTAGGTCAGATAGTTTCATCTATTCCCAAAGAACACATAAGTGGCTATCCACCTTTGAATTCTACTATTGTAAAACTCCCAAATACTAGATACTAAAAATAATGTATGATTCATTCATTGAAGGACCTTTCTTTTTATTGATTCTAGTCGATGTGCTATTTATTTCATCAACTGCACCTGTGAGATATTTTGTCTCATTGAGTTCATAAATTGTCTACCCACATACCAAATGGATAAAACGTCACATTTTTACCCATACCCAATTTAGAAACTGAACACGAGTTCTTTCTAAACTTGGCACGTGAAGACAATTACTCATAAATCAAAATTTCTATAGAAAACTCATTCTGAGATATTTTTGGTTCCTTTGAGTTTACAAACTGATGGAGACGAGATCGTGATGGCATATATGGAAAAATATGATCGTTGACCATCTTCAGTTTAGTTATTTATTTCTTAGATATTTTATTATTATGCTTTATTCTCTTTTCCTAGGTATTATTATTTACTTAATTAGCAAGATAAGGATTAGGAATAGTTGGGAATTTATTTATATCGTCTCTTTCATTTGAAGACATTGGATGTTTATGAATAATTTTATCAGTTCTTGAGATTTATCTCTTGTTCCCTTTTCGTTTACGGTGCGCTACATCAGTTGGTATCCAGGGTTAGCTACGATCCACGATGCCGCCCAAGAGGAACGACACCACGGCTGACGAGCGAAGGGACGCGACAATTGAAGCCCTCACGCGACAAGGCGAGGGTTTCTGGCGGCAGTTCCAATCGATGGGCCACGATATGTCGGATTTGATGGGGAGAATGGAGAATATTCGTGAGGCTCTCCAAACCTTGATGCAACGCGAGCAGACGAACCGTGACGGGCCCGATCATCGGGACGACAGTCGCAGTGGACAGCGTGGTGGCCGTGGAGGTCGCGGTCACGCGCGTTTTGGTGGTGGTCGACGTGCGCCGTACGAGGAGGAGGGCGGCGACTTGGACGCTACGGAGGAGGAGGGAAACCCGTTTGGGCGAGATGATCCTCGTGGAGATGACGACCCGCGCGGCGAACGGCGTTGGGAGAGTGCGTTTCGCGTGGATATCCCAGAGTTCTCGGGTGGGCTGGACGCCGCCGAATTTCTGGATTGGCTTGCTTCGGTGAAGGCGGTTTTTAAGTACAAAGACGTGCCCGAAAACCATCGAGTTGGGCTTGTCGGCACGCGACTGCGTGGACGGGCAGTCGCCTGGTGGCAACATCTCAAAGACGAGAGGCGTCTGTTAGGTAAACCTAATATCGCAACGTGAGCCAAATTTCGGAAACATATCGAGCGGGAGTTTCTTCCGTTCAACTACATCGTACCACGTATCAACAATTCCATAATCTACGACAAGGAGTTCGATCCGTGGACGAGTATACAGAGGATTTCTATCGTCTTCTTACGCGTGTCAAGCTACGTGAAACGACGACTCAAAAGGTGTCACGTTATGTAGGAGGATTGCGCCTTGCCATTCGCGACATGTTGAACATGTTCACCCCGGAAACAACCCCTTCCGCTCATTAACGGGCCTTACTCATTGAACAACAGCAGTCGCGACGACCCTTGCCGTCCTCGGGTTTTCAACCGCGCGTAGGAGGCGCTCCGTCTTCGTCACCCGGGCTGAACCGGTCGCCGTTGACGGGTGGTCACAGCAACTCGACAGGACCGACCGAATTTCCCACAGCTGGAGCGTCGACCAGCACGACCATCAGAATCGGGACTGCCTCAGCCGGGAAAGAGGGGTCGCGCGCCGGAGGTGGTCCTCGTTGTTTTTCCTGCGGCGAGGTAGGCCACCGTCAGTCCGCCTGTCCCTGCCGCAACAGCTCTCAGGCTCTGCTGACAGATGACTTTGACGGATCGGCGGAGGTTGCTTATGATGGACCGCCAAAGTTTGATGTCGAGCCAGACCTGGAGGAGGAACATCTGTGTGGCGACGAGGGCCTTGCTTTGGTTCTTTGCCGCTCGTGTTTGGCACCTCGAGTTTCTGACACTATTGAGTCTTTACAGCGTCACCATATTTTTGAATCTACATGTACGGTAGGTGGTCGTGTTTGTCGTTTTATTATTGACTCTGGTTCTTGTGAAAACATAGTGGCCCAGGATGCTGTTGATCGCCTTCAGTTATCGACGGTACCGCATCCTCACCGTACACCTTGGCGTGGATTCAGCGAGGTAACGCCATCACAGTGGACCGTCGGGTGTTGATCCAGTTTTCCATCAGGCCCAAGTATCGTGATTCGGTGTGGTGTGATGTGGTGCCCATGGACGCGTGTCATCTCTTATTAGGTCGTCCATGGCAATTTGATCGCGCGGTGGCTTTTGACGGTCGTCTCAACACATACATTTTCATGTTTGAGGGAGTTAGATTAGTCCTTCATCCTTCACCACCTCGTTCCTTGCCTCCGCCACCGCCACCACAGGTTCTTTTATTGTCTCACACGGCCTTTGCTGGTGAACTGCGGGAGGCACCGTGTATCGTGCTTCTTTTGGGTACTGATATGTCAACCCCGGTTAGTGTTATATACTGAAAGCTTGGTTTTGTATGTATTACACATTTGCCCTTTATGAATGAGAATTGTGTTAGATTAAATAAGTTCTACGTTCTGTTGTTCTGCACTTAGATAGGGTGGGTCGTCATCGGTCGAACCGAAGATCACTCTATCAGTCTCTTGCGAACAAGAATAGTTGTTCACAACCTAGATGGACATGAACACCCCATCCGAACGGTTGTAGTGTCAACTGTACAGTTTGTCTTGACTAATTAGTTGCACTAGTACATTTATGTATTCAACAGGATCCCAAAGAGGAGAAGTTCATTTTATACTGATCGTCATAAATGAACTAGGCCTCGGTTAATTACTGCGTTCTCTTAACCCGTAAGATATTAAACAGACAGATATATATAATATATATTACTTTGATTCACATGGGTGAGGTTCAACTCGTTGGGTTAATATTCCTACTGTTTTGGGTAATATTATTATATATATGATGTGCTGTTAGGATATTTACGGTCACCATGTGCGTTAGTTTGATGATGTCTCCGGAGTGAGTTCATGAAGGATTGTTATGCTAAACCCTGCAGGTGGATTAAGTTCCGGCATAATAAGAATGTGATGAACGAGCGCTAGCTTCGGTGAAATAATAATAAATTAATTAATTCTTGATTGTCAGTAATCGAATTAATTAATGGACATTATATCTTAAATGTGGGGAGGTAAATCGAGTAATTATTATTGGAGTCTCAAATGTAATTTGGGCTAGGAAAAGGGAGTGCAATAATATAATGTTGGTGGCCCATTAATATTATTTAATTAATTAGAAGAGTGAGCTTGGCCCACAGTTAGTCTAATTAATTAAGGAGCCCTTTTCTTAATCTCCTAAGGGTCCCTACTGTAGCTCTATATATACATCATTAAGCTCATGAGAAGAGAATCCCAATCCTATTCTAACGAGACACGCCCCACGCCTCTCTCTCTCTCTCTTTAGATCTCATTCAAGTTTTATCTTCTTCTTGTTGCTCCACTGGTACAAGTAGAAGAAGGGTGTATTGAGTAATACAGTAGAAGATCTGTAGGTAAACCGAGACGAAATATATTTTGACCTACAGAACTAACCGAAAGTCCGATTGAGACGTACAGCATACCTAGACGACCGTCTCGACGAGAGCTTTCCTTTGCCGCCAAGATTGCAGCCTTCCGACGCCTCACGCGCCCTCACGCGCCGCCGGAAGCTCCCAGGCTGCAAAGTTTCATTTTGATCTGTTTGCATCTGTTTGATCCTATTTTGATCTGATCTTGTTCGTGCAACCCAAGACGTGATTTGCGGTCAATTAATTGCGGTCAACCGTTCGTGGTCAACCAGATCTACATAAATTTTAAGCCGTAAGTTCTCTACGTCAAACCTTTAGATCCGCTGCGCATAGGTTTATGTTTGCTATTGAATTCGTGACTTGTACATAACGAGATCCTCACAGATCCCAACAAAAGAGAGGGATCGAGGTGATGGTGTGAAGTCGGGAAAATTTCTGAGTTATATAGTGACGGAGAGAGGGATCGAGGTGAACCCGAAAAAAGTTCGAGCGGTGATCGAGATGAAACCACCCACAAAAGTGAAGGAGGTGCAGATCTTGACTGGTCGAATTGCGGGCCTGAGTCGTTTCATTTCAAAGGTGGCGGAGAAGAGTGACCCGTTGTTTCGAACGTTTAGGAAGAGCTAGAAATTTCAATGGACGGAGGAGGCTCATAAATCATTCGAGGAGTTGCAGAAGGTGTTAGCCAACCTGCCTTTGTTGGCCAAGCCGGTTCACGGGGAGGACCTTGTGTTATACGTTTTGATCGGTGAAACGGCGGTCAGTTCAGTGTTGTTGCGAGAAGAGGGAATGGTACAATTTCCAATCTATTATGTGAGTGGGGTGATGCAAGGTGCGGAGAGGAGATGCTCGGAGATCGAGAAGTGTGCTTTAGCGGTGGTGATTACAGTGAGGAAGTTGCCTCTGGGAGAAACTTATAAACTTTAGGGAGAAATATACTAGTATTCGATTATGTGCATTTGCATAGATAGTAATAAGATATTATAAGTTATTTATAAGTATATAATATTAAAATTATAAGTTAGATACTGATATTATATTTTAAACATAGAGTATTATAAGTTATATTTATACATATTATATTAAAATTATAAGTTAGATAATAGTAACATGTTTTAAAATTTTATCATTGGTTAAAATAAATAGTAAAATAAAGATTTGACTGCATATGAATCACTATATTTTTTGAATAAAATATAATAAATAATGTAATTTTTGTAGTTTTGAGAGCTCTTAGCTAAAAATATTAAATTTAGTATAACAGTTGTTTATGCGATTTTAAGAAATTTTATTATGACATTAAAATATATTAACTTATTTAAAAAAATTTTAATAAGATAAAAATATAATATTGATTTTAGAATAAATGACTTGAACAAAAATTTTTTACAATAATTGTTGATGTTTATGTCACTTTCATATAACATTTAGTGTAAAATATAATTATTAATTTTAATAATAACTATTATATGATATAATAAAATAATAATAATAATAATAATAATAATAATAATGGATTGTAACGGTTGGAAGGAAAATGCCACATAAGTAAACTTTATTAGGTTTTATTTATTATGTTTTATTACCATTGTTTGTCCCATTTTTGTTGCGTTTTTCGTATTTAATTTATCTTTCTTTTCCCCCCGTTTTAGATCGTTTCTTTAGTTTTTAGTCCATTTCGTGTTTTATTATGTGTTTTCCTTTATTTTGAGTCTTTAGGTGTTTTTCATTTTTTTTTCCGGTTTTCTTTTGTGTTTTGTCGTTTTTGGTGTGTAGGTCGGAAGTTTCGGGAGAATTTTCTCCTCAGAAAAAGTTTGTTTCGAGCGCATATTCTAATAGAGGGGTTCGTTGGTGACGCATAGCAAAAAACGGCACTCAATTCCGAGTTTGGACCAGCCCAAACGAGCCCGAAACGTAAAATTGCGCAATGCAGTCCAAAGTCGCGACTCGCGAGAGAAAAGTCGCGACTCGTGAGCCCAAAGTCGCGACTCGCGAGATGAAAGTCGCGACTCGCGAGAAAAACTGAGGCTTAAGGAGCAGTTCCGTGTCGAAGTCGCAACTCGTGAGTTGAAGTCGCAACACGTGAGTGAGGTCGCGACCAGCCCCAGAATATTAAAAAACGACGACGCGCGACTCGCGACCGAGGAAAAGGCAAAGTCGCGACTCGCGACTGACCCTGTTTTTATTTTTGCTCGTTTTTACTCATTTTAGCTTCGTTTTTCGCGCACTATATATCAAAACGATCCTTAGACTCGTGGGAACAATCCCCAATATTCTTTTTTCACTTTCTCCTTCTATAAAAACTCAGATTTAGATCGTTATTTTTGCTCAATTCTCTTTTTATTTTTCTGGATTTAGCTTTGTCATTGGATTCGAATATTGGATTTCTATTAATCGTAAGTTTCTCTTTTCATCTAATTCATGAATATGGTGGCTTTGATTGTTGAGATTGTTGATTTTGAATTCCATATGAGTGGCTAAATCGTTTCGCTAGGGATAGGGGATGATGATGATGTTTAGAATTTAATTGTGATTATCATGCTTGTTGATCGCTCAATTTATGCGAGTTGTTCTTAACTAGGGTTTATAATTCTCGTACATTGAATGTTGATTATTGTCGAAGAGTGACACTTCGATTTGCAATTGATCTCCAATTGAATATGATTCGTTCTTGTGTGATGTGTTTAAATCTATCGAACTAGTAGATTAACAATCGTCTAGGATAATTTAATCAACTCTTGGAATCGAAAGGGGAGGAGTTGATCGATCTATGCTCGCATGAAATAGACTTGTTCGGAAATGTATTGTCTATGTGTTGTGTGATTTGTTTGATTTACCGTCTATGTTATCCTCTTGCTACGAAGAGTTATTGAGGACTATATCTAGACGTTAGGTTGCTCGAATAATTTAACCGAATGATCTTAGCTTGATATTTGCTTTGGTTAGAAAATCATCATCCCATACTCCTTAGCTTCTTATCCTTTGATCTTCATCTTTGCTTTTAAGTTCGATTTTGCATTGTTTGAATTCTCTTTCGTAGCTGATAATTAAAAACCCCTATCTTGATTAGAGTGTTTAGGATTTATTTTTCTTTAATATGTTATCAACACCATTCCTAGATTCCGAACCGCCTTCTTCGAGAGATCGACCCGGGGAACGAATCTTTCGATTCGGTACTTGGTAAAAATATATTTTGCTTCAACAACCATGTTTTATTTAATGATTTGTTAGTGTTTGTAGTATTTTTGGGCAAGTGGTAACCGAGCTACCCGGACTCGGGTCGTTCTCAAAGGAAGGCTGTGCGGAGCTTCGTTCAGTACATAGTCGTCAAAGTCACATAACCAAAAACAAAATCCTACACATTCTACTCGCTTGATGGGGATGGATTGCACGAAATTGAACTAAGAATCTAAGAGAAAATAATGAAAAACGCAAGAATCGAAAGAAAGGTCAAAGCATTGGTTGCACGGAATCTCCATAACTCAAGAAAATAAAAGAAAACAAGAGAAAACATGCGAGCATAGTGATCCTAGGTAATCTAACATGAGCTTTCAACACTAGATCATCACGCTTTAAGCAAAGTCGAGATCTCTACACAAGATAAGCAAATATAGATTCCTAACACACGTAAGCAAACAATAAAAATAAAGCAAAAACCTAGAAAAGAGCATAAACACAAAATTCGAAGAACAAACTCGAAGTAGTAAGTCCTAAGCATGGTACTTACTCTCCTATCGCATACCCGGACGAAAATAATGAATAAAGCTCGAAACTTGGATGAAAAAAAACTTGCCGGAATTTCGCCAGAAAAATAGTCATGGACCTCCAAACCAAAGAACAAAAAGAAAAGAGAAAATAGAGAGGATTTTCCAACTTAAAAGTTGGGAAATGAGGGGTGATGTCCAGAAATACAAAGCACAATGTATATATATAGCTACACCACAAACACACACTAAAAATGCGCACATTTTGTATAACACTCTCGAGGTCGCGGGTCATGAGTGGCACTAATGCGGGCGCGAGGAGGCACCAGGCGCGGCACGAGGGAATGTGGCAGTCTTAACCTCGCGAAAGGATCTGCACGCATGGGGCGCGCTGGGAACTACATGCGCGACGTCGCCATGAAGTTCGCGCGTACGGGGCGCACTGGGAAAAGGCACTCACGATGTCGCACTGAAACTCATGCGCGCGGGGGCGCTGCGGACGGACTAGCGACGTCGCCTTTATTTTCGCGAGCGCGGACTGCTGGATTCGCGGGCATTGAGTGCTGGAGCTGAAAACTCGCGACGTCGCCATTGTTTTTGCGGGCGCAGCCTGCTGAGCTCGCAGGCACTGGGCGCTGGAGTTGGATTCGCAAGCGCGGGCAACCACTCGCGGGCGCGGGCTCGAGGCTGGTCCAGTCCCGGTACCTCTTAATACTCGATTCGCTCTAATTTCTTGCACGCTTCTCTGATTGACTCAAAACTTTGACCCACGCTCCTCAAATCTTTTTCTCCTCGTCTTGGAATGCTCCAATCTATATTTCCGTGCAATTAGTATATATGCTCGGAAATGGTTTGCGTGGCTCGGACACGATTCGGACGGCTCGGAAATGTCTCGGAAATGGCTTGTACTCTCAAACACAACTATTGTGGACCTACACAACACCAAACCGACAAGAAAAATACGCCGAACCACAAAAACGCAATATGAGAATAAAAATGCACGAAGCACGATAAAATGGACCGGTCGACACTAAAACAGACCTAAGAATACTAAACTAAAGCACATAAAACACACGAAAATAAGCACAAAAACACAATAAACAGTTAGCAATTATGAGGTAAAATTTATTATGTAAAAATTTATGAGGTTTAATTTAATAGTTTGCTAAAAATTATATATATATATATATATACACATATATATATATATATGTATATATATAGGGGTTGGTTCAAATAAAAACTAATCCTAGTGTGAGAACCGTGAGAACCATATTTGTTGCTACTTTCAATTGTGTATGATGCTATATTTAATCTTACATGGTGCTATCATTTTTACAAATGTTAACATAAATTGTATTGCTATTTTTAATAAAATACATCCTGATTAAAAATAGCACTAAAGTATAATCAATCATAGCACTACATACAAGTAAAAATAGCGGTTCTCACGATATATATATATAGACACTAGAGATCGTTAGTACTCGTTTTCACAGGTGGTGACATTCTTTTTTTCTCCAAAGACAGTCATTCTCATTTCCAAACCAAATGGTAGAAAATAATACGTAGGGCAAAGCCCCAATCCTGAGTATCTGGGAGATTACATCCCAACCAATGCAATCTAGACCATACCATCAAACACCATAATCTAGCATACCAATACATAAACCTCCCAACACTACCTGCAAGAGCAAAACAGAAAAACTTGCTACAAACCAAAGTCACAAACTAGAACCTCCAACTATAAGGGCAATACATGAAACAGAAAAAACAAAGGAAAAAAAAAACTAATTCCAATGCTCAATGCAACATGATCTGACCAGAAGGCAGTTAGCCATGCAACACTGACACAAGACCTAATGCATCCTTCCCTGCTTCCGTATGAAACCACAGCTGTCAGCTACAGAAATCTAGCCAATCTTGGACAGCCATTTTGACTATCCAAATTTCTGGTTGCCAGATCCTCTCAAAGACCCAAAGGTTCCTTGCCTTCCATAGCCACCACAAAATATATGTGCGATATAGGATATTATATACTAGACCAGTCTTAATGGATAAAAAAGGAATATATTGAAGAATAAGCCTACACATGGCTAGGACACGTGGCATGAGGCTATTAGACAAGCCCAACTTGGGCCATAAGGTACATTCCCCCTATAAAAGGGGGCTAAGGTATCCCATTCACTCACTCTCTCTACATTCATAATTATACTCTTGGGATTTAGAGTGATACTGACTTGAGCGTCGAAGGCCCGACGCCGGGACCCCTCCCGGCGTTGGGATCTTGCAGGTCCGGTGGCCGTTCGAGTTGAAGGAGCCCGGGTGAAATCTTATTCACTTCATTGGCTCCGTCTGTAGGACCCCGTTAAAAAGCCAAACGGAGTTCCGACCGAAAAATTCGAGAAATTTTCTAGCAAGCTCCTTCTCCACCGGCCGCCGCCACCGCCGCCCGCCACCCTCGCCGCCGGCCGCCGGAAAACGTGCTCCGATCGGAAAATTCTTTACGTCATTGGATAGATCTTTTCAAGGTGGATCTCCCCTTGAAATTGCATGCGAAAATTTCTCCAGGAAGGCCGTCAATTTTGCGGTCAAAGTTTCCAGATCTAGCAAAAAATTGGTCAAAATCGGACATTCAAATGCATTTTCCCGACGATCCGTGAGGGCTATGGAAAATTCGAGGGTACCATCGGAATCCTCTCGACAAGACGAAACTTTACTATCGACCTTCGCCGGATTCCGCCTCCTCCGCCGCCGGCCAAAAGTTGTTCGATCGGAAAAATGTTTACACCATCGCGAACCTCTTCTCGTGCTCGTTCTACCCTTAGAATTTCGAACAAAAATTCCTCCGTTAACGTCGTCAATTCACCGGTCAAAGTGTGTAGATCTACAAAATTGTTGGTTAACCGTCGGTCTTCTCTTCTATTTTTCCGGCAATTTTCGGCGAACCTCTTCAATCCGACGACACCAACAGGATTGCCTCACCGAGGCGTGCGTACGGACGGTCACCTTCGCCGGAGCCGGTGACTTTTTCCCGGCAGATTTTCTCCGGCGAAGCCATGGTCGCTGCTCTTTGTTCAGCTGACCCGCCGTTGATCCACACAGCTCCTGGCCCGTAATCTCCAGTCCGCTCGTAGCCCAGCTTGATAAGCCCAAATCCCGCGACCCAGCAGCGAGGAAGTCTGCCAGCAATCCAGCAGTCCAGTCGCGCAGAGGCCCAACAAGCGGCCCTATATGGAGGTCCACAGAGGAAGCCCTTCAGCCCAGTAGCCCAGCGCGCGGGGCGCGTCCGGCCCGCGAAGCCCGCGCGCCTTACATCTCCCAGCCCGCGAGAGCCCGGCCTCTAGCCAGTGTTAAGCCCGCGAAGCCCGCGCACCTAACCTTCCTCTGGCCCGCGCAAGGCCCGCTTCTGGCCCAGGTCCAACCAGCGTGCGTGCGGCGCGTCTCCCCGGCCCAACAGCTTGAATTTGTGGCCCAATATAATTCAGGCGCGACCCAGCCCCTTGTGCGGCCCATTTTGCCCGAGAATAATTCGGGATGATTTAACGCAAACCGGGAGGTAAATTTGAGATAGTTTTTCTCGTGGCAAAGGTATGTGACTAAATTAAATTTGGAGACCGAGGATTTTTAAATTGGTGAAAATGGGAGCAAATATTTGATATATTTGTGGAAATTATTGGATTTATTTTTGGAGTATTATTTAACTCATACGTGGAGCTTATTTGCGGTGTATTATTGAATTCATTTCGAGGAGATATTTGATTTATTTGGGGAGCATTACTCGATTTATTTGTGGAGTAATGTCAAAGTTATTTGTGGAGCACTATTCGATTTCTTCGAGGAGATTATTTGAGTTATCCGTGGAGATATTATTTGATTCGTTCGAGGAGATATTTGATTAATTCGTGAGAATATTTGATATATTCGAGGAGATATTTGATTTATTTGTGGAGCACTATTTAATTAGTTCGATGGGAATTATTTGGTTTATTCGTGGATAATATTTGATTCGTTCGTGGTATTGGATTCGATCGTGAAATTATTTGATTTGCTCGTGGTGATATTCGATTTATCCGTGGAGATATTTGATTTATTTATGGAGAAATTATTTGATTGAAAATAAACGCGGGTCATAATGTCGAGCTGGAGATATTTAGCGAGTGTTTTATCTTGTGCTTGGTGCATTTATTGGTGGACTCGAGGAGATGAATTAGGATGATATGATTTGATATCTTGATATATTCAGAGTCTCTCATTTGGATTTTCATGTGAAAATGTGAAATTTTGCTTGAATTGATTATTCATAATGTTTAAGCATGTCATTGCTCGAGCATGTCTTAAATCGAAGAGATGGTGATGATTGTATTTGATCTCTTATTTTACTTGCATGGAGAATTGCAAAATAGATGACGTGAACATAATATGGATAACAATATCTCTTTGAATTCTTGTCGAGGAAACACCGAAATAACCCGAGTCTCGACAAGCTATGGTGGATGAGTCTGGAATTTCGAGGACAAAATGAGCGAGCATGGATCCATCAGAGGCAGAAATCATTCTCTTTTGGAGAGGTAAAATAATTGGGAGTGGCATTCTCGACTTTCAGGTATAAAATTAATCCCAACTCTTGTGAGTGGTCAAGTTCGACCGACTCAATATAATGAAACATTGAGTCTCTTAGCATTCTTTTTTGGAGTAATGTTCATTGTTTGAATATTCTGAGCGAAATATTGCTGAGATTGTGGTGTATGTGGATATGTCCGGAATTATTATTTGGGTGACTAACAAAATGCAGACAATGAGGTGTACGTGGAGCCTCGAACAAAATCTGACACGACTAAGGCCTTCGGGCTGGCCAGCCTCGAGTCGTCATGACTAAGGAACTCGGTATTGGGAGTAGCTCAATTGAATTATTGTGTGGTGCATGCGTTTAATGATTGTTTGTAGTTGTAGAGTATGGTTTACTGTAATGGTTTGTTGAATTCATGGCTTTGTGAAATTCTGGTCGACTGTACATTTGGGTGGGTGTTTATGCGATTTCATATCGTGGTAGAGACTTGCATGTAGATTGAGGTGTGGTATAAACGAATGTGGACCAGCGTGATTGCTTTGATTTATTCGTCTTTTGTTATTATTGCTACCGGGATCGCAAATTGGATGATGTGGATAAAATGCAACTAATGGAATCTGTTGAATTCTTGTCGAGGAAAATGCATACTCGATCTTCAGGTGTACTGGATTTTGATTATGGTGAGGAGTGGAAAGCATGAAGCGCACAGCAACTCAAGTCGTCGCGTACAGACATGAAAGGGAGTTTGAAAATTATACTCGATTTTTTTATCTTGTTCGATATAACTATGCATTTGATGAGACTAACGAAAATGATCAATTACTATTCTGTCTCGTGTGTTTGGTGTGTTTTCTTTTCGATCTCAGTGGCAGGTCGAAGTGTTCGAGCTGTTTAGGAGTCTAAAATCCACCATGACTAAGGCCTCCGGGCTGGGGGGTCACATGTAACGACCACTCTTTCGAGGGTGGACATGTGCTCGAAGACCAAAATCCACCATGACTAAGGCCTCCGGGTTGGGTGGTCACATGTAACGACCAATCCTTTGAGGGTGGACATGTGCTCGAAGACCAAAATCCACCATGACTAAAGCCTCCGGGCTGGGTGGTCACATGTAACGACCACTACTTCGAGGGTGGACATGTGTTCGAAGACCAAAATCCACCATGACTAAGGCCTCCGGGCTGGGTGGTCACATGTAACGACCACTCCTTCGAGGGTGGACATGTGTTCGAAGACCAAAATCCACCATGACTAAGGCCTCCGGGCTGGATGCTCACATGTAACGACCACCCCTTCGAGGGTGGACATGTGTTCGAAGACCAAAAATCCACCATGACTAAGGCCTCCGGGCTGGGTGGTCACATGTAACGACCACTCCTTCGAGGGTGGACATGTGTTCGAAGACCAAAAATCCACCATGATTAAGGCCTCTAGGCTGGGTGGTCGATCCTAGCGTTGGGTCGGTAAAGACATGGATCCTATTAGAGACCACAGTGGCAGGTCGATGATCTTTATTCCATTCTTGGTTTCGTCGAATTTATTTTTTGACTTAAAGGGTAGGGAGATGGAGTTCATTACTGATAGCTCGAGCAGACCTTAGTGGCAGGTCGATGATCTTTATTTGATTCTTGGTTTCGTCGAATTTATTTTTCGACTTCAAGGGCAGGGAGATGGAGTTCATTTCGGATAGCTCGAGCAGACCTCAGTGGCAGGTCGATGATCTTTATTCCATTCTTGGTTTCGTCGAATTTATTTTTCGACTTAAAGGGCAGGGAGATAGAGTTCATTGCGGATAGCTCGAGCAGACCACAGTGGTAGGTCGATGATCTTTATTCCATTCTTGGTTTCGTCGAATTTATTTTTCGACTTAAAGGCAGGGAGATGGAGTTCATTACGGATAGCTCGAGCAGACCACAGTGGCAGGTCGATGATCTTTATTCCATTCTTGGTTTCGTCGAATTTATTTTTCGACTTAAAGGGCAGGGAGATAGAGTTCATTGCGGATAGCTCGAGCAGACCACAGTGGTAGGTCGATGATCTTTATTCCATTCTTGGTTTCGTCGAATTTATTTTTCGACTTAAAGGCAGGGAGATGGAGTTCATTACGGATAGCTCGAGCAGACCACAGTGGCAGGTCGATGATCTTTATTCCATTCTTGGTTTCGTCGAATTTATTTTTCGACTTAAAGGGCAGGGAGATGGAGTTCATTTCGGATAGCTCGAGCAGACCTCAGTGGCAGGTCGATGATCTTTATTTGATTTTTGGTTTCGTCGAATTTATTTTTCGACTTCAAGAGAAGGTAGATGGAGTTCATTATGGATAGCTCGTGTAGACCTCGGTGGCAGGACGATGGTTTACTTGATTCTGGTTTTGTGATATTCATTTTTGCTCGAGCAGTGGTAGGTCGATAGTATTAATTATTGTTCGAGCAGGTTGATGGTTTTTGATCGGTTTGGCCTTGTCGAAATTATCTTTCGACTTCGGTAGCAGGTTGAGGGTATTCATTATTGACCGAGCAGGTTGATTGCTTTTTATTTGATTATGGTTTTGTCGAATTTATTTTTCGACCTCAATGGAAGATAGAGGGCATTAATTACGACACGAGCAGGTTGATGGTTTTCGCTTGGTTTGGTCTAGTCGAATTTATTTTTCAACCTCAGTGGCAGGTCGAGGGATTTCACTCGGAGCAGTTCACGGAGCCAAGTTATTCAGGTTGATGATTTTATTTGGTTTTGTCGAAATTCGGCTTTCGACTTCGGTGTGGTGTCAGGACATCCGGTTTTCAAGAGGATAAATAACAGGGTTGAATTTCAAATTTTGAACTGAGGGGGCGATGATAGGAGGAGGTGGTAGGAAAGGTTTATCTTTGAATGAAGAGAGCTTGAACATGGTGTTCGAAAAACAACAAGACGTAAGTTCAAATTTTTAAATTCAAGACTTCGGTTTTTGATTTTCGACCTTAGTGATCGTTCAACTTTTGACCCTAGTGGCGGGTCATTCGGTTTTCGACCTCAGTGATCGTTCAACTTTCGGTGTTCGACCCCAGTGGTGGGTCTCTCGGTTTTCGACCTCAGTGGTCGTTCAGCTTTCGGTATTCGACCCCAATGGTTGATCTCTCGGTTTTCGACCCCAGTGGTCGTTTAGCTTTCGGTGTTCGACCCCAGCGGCGGGTCTCTCGGTATTCGACCCCAGAGGCAGGTCTTTCGGTATTCGACCTTAGAGGTAGGTCTTTCGGTATTCGACCTCAGAGGCAGGTCCTTCGGTATTCGACCTCAGTGGTGGGCCTTTCGGTTTTTGACCTTAGTGGTCATTCGGTGTTCATTTGGGGTCCCGATGCTCATTTGGAGGTTTGATAACTATTTGGTGGTCGATGATTTATTCAAATTATAACCTCAGTGGCAGGTTGACGGAAATAGCCCGAAGAGGAATTTCACTCTTGGATCGAGTCATGTTTACTCGACCAGAGTGGGGGGGACTAGATGATATAGGATATTATATACTAGACCAGTCTTAATGGATAAAAAAGGGATATATTGAAGAATAAGCCGACACATGGCTAGGACATGTGGCATGAGGCTATTCGACAAGCCCAACTTGGGCCATAAGGTACATGCCCCCTATAAAATGGGGCTAAGGTATCTCATTCACTCACTCTCTCTACATTCATAATTATACTCTTGGGATTTAGAGTGATACTGACTTAAGTGTCGGGGCCCGACGCCGGGACCCCTCCCGACGTTGGGTTCTTGCAGGTCCGGTGGCCGTTCGAGTTGAAGGAGCCCGGGTGAAATCTTATTCACTTCAATGTGGATAGCTGAATCCGGTCCTCTGAGATGTCTTTGGTGTTCATCGTGCTCACCCACCACCACCAGTCTTGGAAAGAACTCTGCTCATCAGGTAGCTTGTTCCATTGCACAGGTGCAAGTTTCCAAGTCTGTTTTGCTCTGGAACATAGAAAGAGGGCATGTTCCAGTGATTCTGCTGCATCACCACACACCTGGCACACTGTATCAATATCCATGCCTCTCTTTTTTTTATGTTGCAACTGACAGGAAAAATATTTGAAAAACACCTCCACACAAAGTGTTTTACTTTCCCAAGCATCTTAAGTCTTCAGCATCTCAATCTAGCTTTCTTGCTTTTTTCTGCTGAATTGCTGCTTTCTTCTCTTCCATTCACATTCCCCTTTTCTGTCATCATTTTAGCATAAGCAGTCGTCACTGAGAAAATGCCTTTGTCCACAAAAGGACATTTCCACACATCATCAGCCAACTGATTGAAAGAAGAAATATTTAGAATTTTTTCAGCATCATCCTGTTTGAAAAGAGCTTTCACCAGACCTGTGTCACATCTAGTTCCACCAGCTATTAGCAGGTCTTTTACCCAGAAGTCATTCCCCTCCACTTGCACTTGAGCTCAGGTTTCATGTCTTTGATTTCAGGAACCCAGTTCACTTCATTTATCCTTTTTGATTCCTCATTCTTGATTGTTCTAACTATATTCTTCCTCAGATAGGGTAGTAGTTTAGCTAAGGAGCTCCACAGCCATGAGACTCCACTGCTTCTCTGATAATCAAAAACAGGTTGAGAGGGGAAGTACCTGTTTTTTAGGATCTGACTCACCAGCAGTTCAGGTTGGGACACCACTCTCCATAATTATTTTAAGATCAAAGCTCTATATCCTGGAACCCTATCCCTCATTCTTGTTTGGCTCTGGTCATTTTCTCCCATGACATCTAATGAAGGCTCTTGCCATTTTTCACCCCTTTACCCCACCAGAACTTAGCAATCAAGCTACATATCTCCTTACAAAATACCATCAGGTAGTATAAAACAAGACATTACAAACACTGGTAATGCATTTAGTAGTGACTTCACTAGAACCTCATTCCAAGCTGTGGATAAGAACTTATTTTTCTAGCTGCATATTCTACTTCTCACTGATTCAATGACAAACTGAAAAGCTTCCCTTTTTTATGCCCCTATCCCTAGAGGAAGGCCTAAATACCTTGATGACTCTTTATAATTACTCATCTGAATATAGACCTCAAGCACCCCTGCAATTCCTCAGAACAGTTTCTACTCAGGAATAATGATGATTTATGCAGGTTCGCCTTTTGACCAGAAAAGTCTTGATATTTCTGTAGGACACATCACCAGGTGGGCATGATGTTCATCTGCTTTACAGAAGACCAAAGCATCATCTGCAAAGAGTAGGTGGGAAAGCATTGGTCCTTCCTTTGAAATTTTAATTCTTCTATACTGACCCCTCGTCACAACATGTTGCATAATGGCAGAGAATAACTCTGAGACAATAATGAAAATGTAGGGTGATAAATGATCACCCTGCCTGATTCCTCTGGAAGGAGTAATAAAACCCTTTACCTCTCCAGTGATGTTGAAAGAGAAAGATGTTGTTATCACACAAGCCATAATCCATCTGATGAACTTGGTATGGAATCCCATTTTGCACATGGTTCTTCTAATGCAATCCCATTCAATGCGGTCATAGGCTTTCTCCATGTCGAGTTTTAAAGCCATAAACTCATTCTGTCCAGACATGTGTCTATTGAGGAAATGGAAGACCTCATGTGCTAGCACCACATTGTCAAGGAGATACTGGCCTGGTACAAAAGCAGTCTGTGCTTGGCTGATACAGTCATTCAAAACACCTTTCAATCTTTCAGCTAGAACTTTGGCTATAATCTTGTACAGAGTTCCACACAGGCTTATAGGTCTGTAGTTTCTCAGCTTTTCAGGGAATAGGCATTTAGGTATGAGTGTAAGTAGTGTGTGATTCTAGGTTCTAGCCATGTATCCAGAGGAGAAAAATCCCTTGATAGCTTTGCACAGATCATTCTTGAGAATATGCCAGAAGTGTTGGTAGAAACTTGCTGACATGCCATCTTCACCCGGTGCCTTTTCAGGGGACATGAAAAATACGGAGTCATGAATCTCTTGATCACTGATAAGCCTGATGAGGTCATTGTTGATGGGTGTCGAAACCAACAATAATAAATTTCTATTCGTCTAGAATATAAAATTGTAGTAGCAATGAGTAGGGTCGTGTCCACAGATTGAATGAGAGTAAATCACGGAGATAAAATATCCAACCAAAGGAAAAATTCGTAGAAATGGTTCAATGATTCGATTATAGATGCAAAGATAATTCTCTTACTCTCAATTAAACTGGTTATGGTTATTGGTACGACCTAATAACCTATCCTTCCTTACTTGTTCAATAATCAGGATACGATCTCTAATTATTTCTCCAACCAACAGACAGTCCTAGATACGATCATAGGATTTAATCTATCAACAGCATTAAAACTAGAAGGATCACCAATTCTAGCCAACAAACACACATGTAGGATCATTTAGACTAGATCATATATCTCCCTAAACATAAAATCAGAAACCCTTAGTAATCAACTATGTTCTTCGCCACCAATATTAGAACAATCAAACAATTACAGATTTAATGTCCTAAATGGCGATATGCTATTCCGATAATTGAACAAGAGCTCTTTTGCATCAATCAATCAAAATAACAATTGATATTAAACACAAGAAACATACGAATAAAAGAGAATAGGGAATTGAAAACTCAATTAGATCTCACAAATCATGTAGAACCAAATCATGAATAATCCTTTGGCTGGAAAAATAATTTAGCTATCCATAAACATGGTAGTCTTCTCCATAATATTCATCCAAAAATAATAAAGACAGTAGAAAAATAATTGCAGATGAATTCTTGTTCTGTGTATGCGTCTTTGCGTTCAAAGCAGATCGCCGATCCCAGATTGCAAATAAAAAATAAAAGCGTCGAACTGAATAGGAGAGAAAGGGAGAGAGAGAGAGAAAAATAATACGTAGCAGTCTGATTTAATTATCAGTCTAATACTAATCCTAAAAGAAATACATATAAAATAATCTTCTCTCTCCAAAAATATCCTAATAAATTAAAATAGTCCATAAATAAATAAAAACTCCATACAATCTTTTATTTCTCTTTCCAACTCAAGACTCCTTCATTCTTCCAACTCTTTTAGGAAATAAGCGTGCCCACGCCTTAACTCAAATTCTTCTCTTTTGCCCTCCAATCATCATAAAATTTCAAATTCTGAGATATCCTACATAAATTATAAAATTCTATTAACATCAATAAATAAGCTCAAATAAACACCGAAAAAGTATGGAATACATGACAATTAATATGCCAAGAATATGACTTATCAATTGTTCATTTGATCTGAAATGGCTTATGAAATATGCTGTAATAACTCTGGCCCAGTTCCTGAACTCTCAGAGGTGAATAGGGTATTGTAGAACTCTGAAATGTGTTGCTCCAAATCAGGTTTTGATTCACAAATAGAGCCTGAGTCTGTCACCAGCCTCTGGATGGAATTCGCCTTTCTTCTCTGAGATGTGTATGCATGGAAAAACCGAGAGTTGCAATAACATTCCTTTAAACATAAGGCTCTAGACTTCAACCTCCAGAACTGTTCTTCTTCCTTGTGTACTCTATCTAGATCGAGTTTTACTTGCCCCCAAGATTCCCAGTCCCTATCTTTGCCCTCTTCTCTCATCTCCTCCAGCTTCTGGGTTAGAAGCTGTATTTTTTTCCCATTGTTCCTCTGTGAAGGCTTGGCCCATGCTATTAACTGCATTCTGGTATTGATCACTTTTTGGTGGATTTGGAACATCTCTGATCGAATCACAGCAATCTGCCAGCCTTTTTCAACAGTTTCATTGACACCTTCCATCTTCACCCAAGCACTGTAAAAAACAAATCTCTTTTTCTTCCTCTCCTTCTCCACATTTGTATAAAAAAAAGCACATTATGATCTGAAGCACTCCTATAAAAATTTGATGCCTCCACAGTAGGATAACTAGACAACCAGTCCAAAGAGGTAAAAATTTTGTCCGGCCTTTCTTCTACAAAACCATCCCCCCTTCTATTGTTTCCCCCATATGAACAAGGCTTCCTTTTGATCAACTTCCATCATCTCCATTTTGTAATAAAATCTCTGAATCCCATAAAACTGGCTTTTGGTCTTCTCACTCCCCCCTCTTCTTCTCATTGCTAATTATATCATTCCAATCCCCTGATGTGGCCCATCAGCTGCCCCACACACTCTTATTGTTCACCAAATACTCCCATTGGAATTCTCTCTGCCTCTTTTCTGTGCTCAAGTACACAAAAATTAGCCAGACCCACTCCTGTATTCCTGGCCCTCTAACTTCTGCTTCAATACAAAAATCATTGCCACTATGGTGTTTACTTCAGTATTCATATCCCAATAGAGTAATAAACCCCCTTTAGATCCAGTAGGCTCCACAAAATGCCACCTACTATCAAAACCCAGCTTGGTGCAGACTGTTTTTGTGATTTTTTTTTATTTTTAGTTTCTGAGAAAAACAAAATATTTGGGTGGTGGACTCTTCTGAAGTCCTTTATCTGGAAAACTGTAGAGGGCCCACCCAGCCCTCTATAGTTCCATGACTTTAGTTTCTCCACCTTTGTACTGTCATCTGAAACATGATCGTCATAAGATGAATTACAAAAAAAATAAAAAATAAAATAAAAAAGAAAAAAAGTTTGCTATGGCGAGACCTAATTTCCAGGATTTGACTATGGTGAGACCTTTTGTCTAGTTGCTAAACTGGTAACCATTAGAACAGTCTTATCCATTAGCCTTGTATCAAATTTTTTCATTGATGTGTTTGATATGAAAAAAGGAATGAGACCTGAATGAAGTGTTATTACCGCTTATCACTATTTTAAAAAAAAAATCAATATTATTTCTTATTTATGATAATTTTAATATTGTTTTTATTTTAAAAAAATATACTATATTTTTAATAAATATATTTTATATTGTTATACTCATCTTATATTGTTA
>BKCP01013625.1:1083911-1101884 GCA_008636005.1 Striga asiatica | reverse complement strand
GCTTCACTTCGACCACCAATTTCATACTGAAACTAGGCAACACATGCATATGGAGAATTAGAATAACATATGAAGAAATAGAATAAATATAGTGCATAAACAAGTTTTAAGCTTGGGTAACTGTTTTAAATTTTTACTATGCTACATGTTCATATTTTCATATTTAACAAATTGATTATACTTAATTAGTAGATAATTCATGTGGAAAAATATAATTATGTCACCGCCTGTATCGCATATACATTTTACTAGGTATTTATTATAAGTGTACAAATTCCATAAACTAAAAGAATTTATAATTTATTAATATTAATAGTAATTACTGTATAATGAATAATTAAGTTAAAAAATATTCTTACACTCAATTGCTACAAAATGTAACAGACAATTTCACAATTAAATTAAAAAGAACGGAAAAAGTACATTAAATGTATAGCATGCAATTATATGGGGTTGTAGACATCAAAAATTTAATATATTATTAATTAGTGTCTTTATTTATTTTTGGACATAAATCCAAGATAAATAAGATATTTAATTAATAAAGTTATGATGTCTTGTCCACCAAGTCAAATCTTAGGATAAGGAAAGAGATTTTATCAAATTTTAGGATAAGGAAAGAGATTATATAAGATCATGAAGGACCAATCAAATTGATGTCTTCTTTTCCAAGACTCTCTCTCCTACACCTATAAATAGGGCTCTCCTCAATGCCACAAAACACACCTCAAAAATCCAACACACCTAACACACCTCAAACACCCAAGACACCTAAAAAAATCTAATACCTCATAAATCAAAGTCTCAATTCAAAGAGTTCTCATATAGAGATTGTACTCGCATATTGTTTGATCAATATATATTCAAGTTGTACAAAACTTTTATGTTTCTATAAAATTTATTGTTACAAATTTGGCACGCCCAGTGGGACCCAAATAAAATTTGTTGTTACAAATTTGGCACGCCCAGTGGGACCTTATCTACCTCTCGTCTCTTCTCTCCAAATCAAGTTCGAAAATTTCTGAAGATGCATGAAGACCTCTTTGAAAAAAATGTACATGGGGGCAACGAAGGATGATGTTTTCCTAAACCATGAATCCATCGAAAATCATTCAAACATCCGAATGGAAGAAGCAAAAGTGGTATTCCATATTCTTCTCAAATTCCATGTGGGCAATATACATGAAGAGCTCCATCGAATCCTCAAATTCAAATGCTCCTTGATATGAGCCTAAAATATCTCCATATTCAAATGCTCCTTGACAAGAGTCTAAACTATCTTCACATTCAAATGCTCCTTTATACGAGCTTAAACTATCTACAATGGTCCTTGATATGAGCTTAAACTATCTACATTTCTCTTTCATATGAGGGTAAACTATCTATATGGCTCCTTGACATGAGCATAAAATGTCTACAAGCTTGAAGGCTCCTTGACACGAGCATAAAATGTCTACATATCAAGATCTTCTTGACACGAGAATAAAATGTCCACATATTCAAATGCTCCTTGATATGAGCCTAAACTCTCTATATGGCTCCTTGACACGAGCATAAAATATCCACATATCAAGATCTCATTGACACGAGAATAAAAGGTCTACATATCAAACTTGAAGACTCCTTGACACGAGCATAAAATGTCTACATATCAAGATCTCCATGACACGAGAAAGGTCTACATATCAAACTTGAAGAGTCCTTGACACGAGCATAAAATGTCTACATATCAAGATCTCCTTGACACGAGAATAAAAGGTCAACATATCAAATTTGAAGGCTCGTTGACATGAGCATAAAATATCTACAAATTTGAAGACTCCTTGATACGAGTATAAACTATCTGTCAAATCAAATCAATATCAAATTTGAAGGCTCGTTGACATGAGCATAAAATGTCTACAAATTTGAAGACTCCTTGATACGAGTATAAAATATCTGTCAAATCAAATCAAGACTCCTTGATACGAGTTTAAACTATCTACAAATCAAGTCAAATGAAGAACTCCTTGATACGAGTATAAACTATCTACATATCAAATCAAATCAAGACTCCTTGATACGAGTATAAACTAAACCAAATCAAGAACTCCTTGATACGAGTATGAACTATCTACATATCAAATCAAATCAAGACTCCTTGATACGAGTATAAACTAAACCAAATCAAGAACTCCTTGATACGAGTATAAACTATCTGTCAAATCACTTCAAGACTCCTTGATACGAGTTTAAACTATCTAAAAACTCAAGTTGAAGAACTCCTAGATAAGAGTTTAAACTATCTTCATGTCTCAACAAAATCTAAAATTTTGAGACTCATTCACTACCAAGACATTTTGTCCGTGAACAAGTCTCAAGGGGGCATTTGTAGACATCGATATTTTAATATTTTATTAATTAGTGTCTTTATTTATTTTAGACATAAATCCAAGATAAATAAGATATTTAATTAATAAAGTTATGATGTCTTGTCCACCAAGTCAAATCTTAGGATAAGGAAAGAGATTATATCAAATCTTAGGATAAGAAAATAGATTATATGAAATCATAAATGACCAATCAAATTGATGTCTTCTTTTCCAAGACTCTCTCTCCTACACCTATAAATAGGGCTCTCCTCAATGCAACAAAACACACCTAAAAAATCCAACACACCTAACACACCTCAAACACCCAAGACACCTCAAAAAATCTAATACCTCATAAATCAAAGTCTCAATTCAAAGAGCTCTCATATAGAGAAACTCGCATATCGTTTGATCAATATATATTCAAGTTGTATAAAAATTTTATTTTTTCTATAAAATTTGTTGTCACAGGGGTATAAATTTAAAAGAAATGTAAGTAACAAAGTTCACTGATATTTTGTTGTAAATAATTTTCTAAAAAATAATTTTGACAGAAAAACATGACATTATGAAATCAAAACAAGCATTTCTACAATAGACCTTGATTATTGTCATGAAATTTCACTAGCTAAGCTCTTTATGCAGTCTCTCCTCCTTATTTTCTAGGAAGAGAATAAAGTAAAGCGCTGAAATTTTGCAAACACCCGCATTAAAAGGTAGAAGAGAAAAGTTCAATCTAAATAAATTATTATGGTACTAACTAATAAGGACAAGTCGTGGTAATCATTAAACAAACATGAACCAGACTGGAGTTTGAGAAGGGAACCCATATATGTGCTAAAAATAAATGAACTCATACTAACTATAATGGAATTTTTAAAACTTATTGAGATTTTTATATACTTGTGGTTATAATATTATATTTAAATAAAATATTAATAAACGTAACATAATAACTTATATCAAAAAGAATAAATAAAAAAAATGTTTTATATATTAATCCTCTAAAAATTTATGAATCAACTCATTGTTATGCGAAATGAGTTATTTACTAACAAATTGTTTAGAATTTTAGATTTATTAAAGAGCAAATCAATCCGAGCCTCAACGAGTCGAACTATGGAAGATACCAATATTGTCGAAAAACAGTAATTGTATTTTATAAAGTTATCAATAATATTCAAAACAATTCAATATCAACAAATAAACTATTAGAAAATAAAATAATTTTATTAATATTAAAAAATAAATATTGACAAATAAAAATAGAGAACAAATAAATTATTTGCAAGTACAAATTATAAAAGCATTTAACCTTTGGAAAATCAAATTCACAAGATAACAAAATGAAAGAATAAAGGTATACATACATAAAATAACCATCAAAAAATATATAAAATAAAGATCACTTTAAATATACGTAATGAAAATAAAAATTATACAAGTATAGAAATAAATGATTAAGATAATAGAGCATGAAAGTGATATGAAATATAAAGTCATGTTAGAAAGAAAAAAGAAAGGGAGCATGAAGAGGATCACATAAGTCCAGCAAAGTCTCACCAATATTGATGAGATTTTTGTTGGGACTTTCTCTTTGTAATTTTGTTAGAAAAGTTCCTAAAAGTCTCACAATTTGAGAAGTTTGAATACATGGTGACTTATAGAGACTCTCATAAAGTTTTAATTGAATACTCTGATACTCTTAAGAACTTTTTAAAAGTCTTTAAGAGTCTCAAATGAATACATGTAAACTTTTCAAAAGTTTCTAAAAATTCTAATTGAATACACCAGAATTCTGAAAGTCTTAAAAAGTCTCTAAAAGTTGAAATTGAATACAACCCCCTAAGCCTCACTATATTATTATTGATATTGATGAGAGTAACTTGCCGATTACAACTATCTGTAGGTCGATCTTTGTATTAGCATGTACAAGGTCAGACAGATTTAATTTTCTCATCTATGCTTTTTACCAAAATTGGATGAAATTAATGTATTTAATATATATATAAAGATTCTGGGGAAAACCAAAGATTATTTAAAATATGAACAAGTTGCAATAAAGAAAGAGTCACATGCCCCAAAGTCGTCCAAAACTCAAAATTAGTTGTGAAACTCATCCAAATTAGTACAACCAAACAGAAACCAAAGGAAAACAAGAGCACCCATTCATTGTTTTTTGATTTTCTTTTTCTTGTTTTCCAATCACAATCACAAAATGGAAAAAGCTAGCAACAAAAAAAAAGAAATAAAATAATAATAATAGAAAAAGGAAGCAACTAAATTTACAACATGGGAGATGTTGGCATTAATAATTATCTGACCTCATCATCAAAATAACCCTAATACGGTTGGCCGCCGCTCGGCCACGCCCCCTCCATCGGATTAATCTGCCCGCCTCCACTGGGCACATTCATCATCGGCAGATTCAGAAAGGGTTCTTGAAACTGACCCCCTCCTCCCGGCGGCGCCTGCATCTGAATCCCAATCCCGGCCTCGGCCTCCTCCTCCTCCTCCAGAGGCAGCCTCTCGTACGCCACGTTCGTGAACGAGGCCGCTATTATCATCACTGGGCCCGACGCTATGAGTGGGCCCACCACATTCCCTCCCACCACCTGCCCCTGTCCCCCCGCCAGGTACACCGCCAGCGTGGTCGCCCCCGGGGGCGCCGGCGGCGGCAGGAACGACCCCGACAGCGACAGGATCTCGAAACGGCCGTGGAGGGCGCCGGGCTGGCGCAGGGTGACGTTGGCCACGGCGCCCGTGCCGCTCAGGACGCAGATGCCCCGCTGCCGGCGCCGCGCGTACGAGGCCACCGCGCCAAACACGTCGGCGCCCGCGGCTACCTCGAGTATGTGGGCCCGGAGCGTGTTGGCGCTCTCCCGGGTGATTATGACGGGAGGCTTCGGCTTGTTCTTGGAGCCTGGGGGCCGGCCGCGCGGACGCCTGCCCGAGGGGTCTCCGGGGTTGGGATCGTCCTCGGAGGAGTCGGGGAGCCTTTGGAGCTCAGACACAAAGTGGGCCATACATACGATTATTATTAAACACACACACACAGTGAGAACGGGAAATCGGGAAATAAAATAATTTTTTAATCGGAATAAAGCGAAGAAGTAAATCGAATTTTTTTTAAATAAAATATTTTGTTCTTAACATAATAAAGAAATTAAAGAAGGAACGGTTGAAACCCTAGGAGGAATAGAAAAAACTCTTGGGGGCGAGTGGGGAGAGAGTCAGAGAGGAAAGGTTGATGAAGAGATGTTGAGAGAGGGAAGGGACCATCTGAAAACTTTAAAGTAAACTGTCTCGTGTATATAATATTGTAGGAGTATATATATTGAAGGACGAAAGAGTGAAGGACCTTATTATTTTATGTGTATTAGGTTTGATTGATTAAATTAAGATCATCAGAGAATAATTTTATTGGGTGAAAATTTTAAAATAAGTCCAATGACTACATAGGTGTATGGAAATTAATCTCATTTAGAAACAACAAGGCAACAGTGCCGTTACGGAACTATTCCGTTGAAATTTTTAACGTTAGGTTTACATTCTACACTAAACTACATGTGCATCTAACAGTTAAAAATCTAAACGGAATGATTCCGTAACATGACTGTAACATTTTCTAAAAAAAAAAAAATATACAAAATAACCATAATTTTTGCCAATGTCCTACGTGTCATGCAAAAAATGTCTGGTTAACTAACACATCATCTCCATGTGACTTTTAGAAAATTTTTAGAATAGTCCCATAATTTTAAACATATTTTAAGAACAGTCCAATGAAATTTCAATTGCTCAATTGTAATCATGTAAGTTTTAAATTTATCAATATGATGAGAACTTTTGCTAGAATATGATCTCTGGAGAAGCATCGCATCAAACAATAATTTTGAAATATAATGGAGGAAGATGTCCTAATTTTTTCTCCCCTGGGCACACAACAGTTCTACAAAAGCGAGATGATTTCCGAGTGATAAAGCTTCATTCTTCATATGACAAGGTATGATAGATTTTTTAAGGACCCTCGAATAAAAGAAATAAACAAACTAGATACAAGAAGAGTAAATAAAATCTTATTAAGCCTTAAAAGGTCAATGACATTAAAAATGTTAGGAATATTCTCATATATTGGTCAATGACACTCAAAATATAAGGAATATTCTCATATATTTCTCAAGGCAAAATAATGATAGAAAAAGATTTTCTATTTCAAAATGATATTCGAATTCATTGATCAGACAACACGTGTATATGATGATATCATAATCATACGTTGATTATTCATTCAATAGAGTGGAACATAATTCGGAACATCGACAAGAGAACTTAAAAATGAGGTAATACTAAAAAAGATAAGTTTTTATCCATATCTTTTATTACAAAATCACATCCTTTCTATTCAAACACAATATACTTGTGTTTTCAGTGTATTCATATTGTGATTTGAGTTTTATTGGTTTTTAATAATATTTATAAGGATTTATTTATTCTTTTTTGTGTATATATAGTTCATCATATGTCTGTGTTGTAGCAAATTATTTTTTTATTGGTTTCTTAGGATGGACTGTCCAATGATACTTCTTCTTTTCAAAATCTGGTGGTTGAAAATTTGCAACATTAAACCTTCACTAATCTCAGAGCGAAGGATATAGTAAACAGCTTACCTGTTTTGGTGGATTTGGAATTCTAAGAATCTTTGGGTCTTCCAAAATTTTTGGCTCTCAGAATACACCATCATACAATCTGTTGCCTCAGAATGGAGAGAATTCTTGGACATTGGTTCTTCTTAGTGTTGGTTTTATTGATGTTGTTCTTCTTTTTTAGTTGTTGTTGGCCTTTGTTAGATTTTTTGTTAGGTTGTTCTGTTTTTTAGTGGGGTATCTGATAGGGATTCATCCAATTTCAGATACTCCCTTTTGCTAGTGTAGTGGTCTTATACTGCACAACTAAAGTCTAAGTCTAATGCTGGAGCTCGGCTCTGTCTTGCTAGTGTGATGGTTTTACTTTGGGTTTATTGCACCAAATCCCCCTGTATTATATGAAATCTACGCGTTTTTCCCTGGTATTTCAAAAATTGCGTCAGACCCCCTCGTATTAACTAACTTTTGCACGAATCCCCCCTCTCCGTCCAACTTCACAGCGCGTGCAGCACACATTCATGTAATGCGGCAATTATTCAATTTTTTCATATATTTTTTATTTTAAAATTGAAATTTACTATTTTGCCCCTTACTTGTTGGGCAAAAATTGATGTTTGGCTGCTCCTCATAGGATTCGAACTTGGGTCAAAACATCACTAGCCAAGAATTTAAACCACTGTGCCACTATCGTTATATTGTACAAAATTAACACACATTTATTTAAAGCAACAGGAACAAGAGGAAAACTTAATCAAACAAAAATAAAAAATAATATAATCACAAACTAAATCATTATATTAAAATTTAATTGAAATAAAATAATAAAAAATTATATTAAATGTGAAGTTTGAAAATAATAAATGAATATATTACTATTTAATATAAAAATTAATGATCATTTAATTTAAATAAAAAAAAAAATAAATATAAATATAAATATATGTTTTTTTATTAATGTAGTAACATAATATATATAACAAAATAAAATAAAATTAATTATAATAAAATAATAAATTAAATTAAATTAAATTTATTTATTATAAAATAAAATGATACTTCTATATATAATATATGATTTGTTTTTATTTCACTTATTTAGTTTTTATATTTTCTTACATATTTAAAAAATATATAAACTTTATTTATTTCCATAAAATTCTTATTTTCAGTTTGTAATAAATAAATTAAATACTTATTATTTATCAGCTTATTTATTTTAAATTCTAGTAATGTAAAAAAATAAAAAATGTTATTTATAATTCAAAAAAATATTAATTAAAATATAAAATATTCTTTGTTATGAGCTTCAAATAATATAAATAAGTTTTGATTATTTTAATTATTTTGAAATATGAATAAATATAAATCTTTATAAAAATTTTAATCTTATTCATAATTTCGAACCTCTTTATTTAGTTATTGTATTATTTATAATTTTGAATATATTTACTTAATTACTATATCATTTATATTTTAGAATATAATTTATTCAATTAATATAAATATTTATAAGTTAGAATATAATTACTTAAATATACATAATTTAATGATATTATAAATTATAAGTAATATAATAATTCAATATTTATATTTTATAATAATTGAGTAAATAGATTCTAATATATTATTTATAATTAAGAATCTATTTATTCAATTATTATAATATATATATATATATTGAATTATTATATTACTTATAATTTATATCTATCATTATATTATTTATTTTTTAGAATATTTTTTCTTAATTGTTATATTATTTATAATTTAAATTTGTTTATTAAATTATTATATTATTTTAAAATTTATAATCTATTTTATTAATTATTATATCATTTATAATTTAGAATATTTATAATTTAAAATAAATTTATTTAATTATTATATATTAGTAATTTAGAATATATTTACTCAATTATTATATTATTTATAATTTAGAATATATTAATTTAATTATTAAATATTAGTAATTTATAATCGACTTACATAATTATTATATTATTTATAAGTTAGAAAATATTTCTTAACTATTACATTATTTATAATTAATTATATATATATACTTAATCAATATATTATTAATAACTTAGATATATATATTTAATTAATACATTATTTATAATTAATTGTTATTATATATTTTCTATACGTTAAGATATATATAAATAGAATCACATTTATAACTACATGTCGAGTAGCCCAGTTGGTGGGAGATCCCTTTTTCAACCCAAAAGTACAATGTTCAATCCCCACTTTTGAGATTTTAATTTTAGGTTTACATATTGACAGCAGGGTATAATCGTAAATTCATTGATAAAGCAAGGGTATAATGGTAAATTAAACAAAAAAGTAACGCCGTTACTATTAAAGTAACGGTGTTAACATAAAGGGGCGAGTCTGCACGTAAACATTAAATACAAGGGGGTTTGACGCAATTTTTGAAATAGCAGGGTAAAACGCGCAGATTTCATATAATACAGGGGGATTTGGTGCAATAAACCCGTTTTACTTTAGTCTTAGTTTTAGTATTAGGTCGCTATTGTTAGCGCCCCTCCTACCCTGCCCTTGTGCCAGCTTGTACATCGTTTCGGGTTCTTATATCTTCTCAGTTATAATATTCTATCGTTTTGAAGAAAAAAAAAAACTCGTTTGGTCGAAAATCTTCCATTTCCGTGGCAAATAAATGCGTAGCTTCGAAATATTGGTTATATCATATCTATCATGTCACAATATTAACAAAAATATTAGCCACCACTGTTTATTATGGCAAAATCCATTTTACTAATTCTAGACGGGGATTTAATTCAATAATGATTTATTCTAAGTACGAAATTAATTTAATAATTTCTGTTAAATAAAAATAAATTCATAAGTCTTAATATTTAAATAGTTCATTTTTTTTTAATAAAAATAGTTCAACTAATAACTATATGCACATCTCAATCTATATATATATAATTGCTAGCATAACATTTAATTTTACCAAATAAAATTTACCTATTAAATAATACCTACATGGCAAACTTTCTGTACTTCAAAAACGTTACAATCCATTATTATTATTATTATTATTATTATTATTATTATTATTATTATTATTATTATTATTATTATTATTTTTATTACTACTACTACTACTATTATTATTATTCATATTATTATTATTATTATTATTATTATTATTACATTAATTCACCAAATCTCATTAATGATAAAGCCCGCTTACGAAAAATGGAAATGGAAGCAGATCAGTATTTTCTTGCACTTCTTTTTATTAATTAAAAAAAAACTATTATATTTTATTTTAATTGAGTAATAATTATATTTTTATTGTATCATATAACAGTTATTATTAAAACTAATAATTATATTTTATACTAAATGATATATGAAAGTTAAATAATCATAAAAAAAATATATTGTAAAATTTTTTTGATCAAATTATTTATTCAAAAATCAATATTATATTTTTTATCTGATTAAGCGATTGTTTTAAAAAAAAAATAATTGCCTTTTATGTCATATTAAAATTACTTAAAATTGTATAAGCAATTGTTATTATAAATTTAATATTTTTCAGCTAATTAATTGGTCATGATCCCTAAAATTTACAAAAATTACAGTATTTATTACGTTTATGCAATCAATAAAGTGATTCATATGCAATCAGATTATTATGTACTATTTCTTTAACAAATGAACAAATTTTAAAACATAATGCAATTATATAACTTATAATTTAATATTATATTCATAAATTCAACTCATAATACTTTATATTTAAAATATAATACAATTATTTAACTTACAATTTTAATAATATACATACAAATAACTTATAGTACTTTATTTATATTTGTGCAAATACACATGTCGAATAATATAAATTAGTTATTGACCCTTGTTGGATAACCGATAACGTATCTATTATTATATAAAGAGGTAGCCCAATAAATCTTAAAATAGTAACTAAAAAATGAATAGAATTCCCGCCTAAAAATTTACTTAACATAGTAACTTTTTTAAAAAATTTTGAAAATTCCACCCAAGCATAATTTCAAATTTTCAGTCAAAAATTTAAATTCAAACGTTTAAAGAAAGGATTGCCTGCAGATTTTTTTGGATATATTCAATCTATATCTTAAGTTCCAAATAATCTCTTCATTGTATCTCAAGTTTAATGTACATTAAATATTTATTATTATTACTATTATTATTATTATTATTATTATTATTATTATTATTATTATTATTATTATTATTATATATCAATATATATATATATAAAGGCTTGATTATTTTATAAACATTAAATATTTTCCACCAAAAGAAATCTATTTACGTTTGATTATTTTTTTAAATAGTAAATATTTTCCACCAAAAGAAATCTATTTACTATTTCGAGTAATTAATTTAACAATTTATGGTATATTTCAAATAATCACTTATAAAAATTGCGTCTCATTATTTAAGGAAATAATTAAGACATAAAAAGTTTTATTTTTAAGATAATTCCTCAAATCATGTGACTTCGGATGATTTACCCAAATATGTCAATTTCGGATGCAATATTAATTATGTGATTTGCTAAAAAATTACCAACTAAATTACGTAACTTATTATTTAATAAGTGTTTTAATTTTTCGTGTAATTCTTTTATGAAATGTATTTTTAATATACATTAATTACACAAATTGTGTAAATCCGACTGGTTTATTCATTTTGTAAATAATTACTACAATTATGAAAATATTGACAACAATAATCAATTATGCGATTTGCAAAAAAAAAAATCTAAAAGTTAATTTACTTAATAAATTTTATTCATTTTTTGTGTATTTAATTATTCAATTCGTGGATAAAATAATATAAAATTTACATTTTTAAGATATCCTAATTACACAGGTCGTATAAATTTGGTTGATTTATTGAATTTTAATTTTTTTATAAAATTGTTCCAAGATAATTGTGTTAATTGCAATTTCTATTTAATTATTTTTTAATAACTATTTTTTGGGTCATTTTTATTTTTATCTATGAAAAATGTGGGTCTCGATTTTGTTTTCTACGTTGGGAAATTAATTTCTTGGTAAAAGTAAATATTATTTTTTGTATTTATTGATTAAGTATGAAATAGAATTATTTAGTATACTATATGTTGTTCCAATATACCGGCTTATGGTACGAAATGGTATCTCAGTATATATATATATATATATTTTATATTTTTAAGCATTTTACTCGATATTAATGAAAGAAAAATCTGGAGATGGTCGATACTTCTTTGTAAATGCGTGTGAAACATATCAAATTATTTGGTATATATATTTATGTAAATCGACCAATCTAATTAAATTACACAATGTCATTCACACAACTTAACAACCATAACGAAAAAAATAAAAAAATTGAGATACCCAATCATACCATAACAATCAATCCATCCCATACCGTAATAGATCAACAAGTAATATCCTAATAGGATTTAGTAACATCCCAACTGATCAACAGTATAATATTTTTAAATTGAATTTCGTCCAATCAAAAAAATTATACCGCATTTAAATTAAATGAGAATTTGATTAACAACTAACCAAAAATATAATTGTCAAACAAAGTAAAATTTGATGTATTAAAGAAAGTAGACTTTTTACATTACAAAAATTGTGTATTAAAGAATTTTTACAATTTTTAAATTTATTTATTACAATTTTTTTATACTTTTCATATCAAAAATATTTATGGAATTTAACTAAATTATACTTTGTTTTTCATCTATAAATTCGGTCATTTTTCGATTATTTGTAATTATCCTTCATTTGATTTCATTTTTAATATTATAAGTATTTGATTTTATCTTTTATTTAATTCATGATGAAGTGCGAATTTGGTTTGATCAACAAAGTCACTAGAACTAAGAAACTACGTATGAAGTTGCGAATAATTGAAAATAAATTTGCTGTTGAATACAAAAACTACTTGGAAATTTTCTTTCATGATGAGGAGATAAGAATAAACTTATTTTGAATTCATTTTTCCATTGTCTTTTTTAATTTATTATTTTTTTTAACTAGACATGTTTTATGTAATTTTGCAAAATTTAAATTTTATATGTAAATTGCATTACATGTATATTTCATATTTTAACTTTATAAATATTATATATTTAACATATTTAATTTATAAATATTAATTAATATCTCTTAACTGTGCACCGCACGGGATTCATTCTAGTTGAATATGGATAATCCTTGAAGTCAAATATTTCAAGTTTTAAATTCTGCTCTAGGCACGACTTCAAATGATTATTGGTTGAGGTTAATTACCACGTTTGGGAAAGTAAATAATGCGGAATCTGAGTAGAGTGTAGTGTATGTACTTTTTTTTTTTTTTTTTTATTTTTTTTTTTTTTTTTCCTTTTTGGAAACGATAGATACTATTACAACTTAAAATGTACAAATATGTAAATACAAAACAGCCAACGGCTAAAAATATGAAAGGACAGATCAGAAGACCGTCTAAATCCGCCTCTAAGAGCATCTCCAATGTGGCTTTTGACATTATAAAAATTCATCCATATCATCAACTTTTGAAAGTGTGTTACAAATTTATTCTCCAATGCATCTAGTCATGAACTCTTTCATGATGAGGTGGATAGCATTTAATGTTAACAATGTTGAACACACTTTCTAATATCTAACACCATGTTAAACATGATGACTAATCAATTCACTTCATATTTGATTTAATTTTTTATTGTTCTTGTATTAATGATTATTTTAATTGGTCCACCTATATAAATAACTTCTTATGAAATTGATGCATTGGAGATACTAGTTTGATTCAAATTTCTACTCTTTTAACATTATTCCTACATGGATTAACATTACAATCATTGATTGACATGTGTTAAAAATTATTGTCTTTCAAAGCTATAACATTGGAGATGCTCTAACAAAGCTAGAATAACAACACACAACACAACTACACAACACAAGTGTAGTGTATGCAATTCGTTACACAGTCAATATAAAGATTATAGTTTACTCCTTTAAGTTATGTTTTCTTTAGATTAGTCCAAACAAATCAAAGAATGCCGCAATAAGTACTAATCATAAACTATCTATATCTTTTGAAGAAAATTCCACCTCGGGTCAAAGTTAAGAAGAAATATTCAAAGTTCAACTCTTATTCCACTTTCATATCAAATCAATATCAAATTAACTCCAGCTCGGAAATTATAAATTACAGAGTTGGAAGAGTGATGATGTTTGCAGAGAGGATTGAAATGATGGTATGATGAGACAGGTAGATATTCTGCAACACATACGGAGTTTAAAAGATACAATAGAAAATCCATTGTGTTATTACTTTTACATGCAATTCAACTCTTTTAACACTGAGACAAGTCAGTCTAACTGATCTCCTCCAATAGTTTTATTTTTTATTTTTTCAAGAAAACATTTGTTATTATTTTATCTGCAAAAATATGCGTTTGCTAAATTTTTAGTTTCTGTCAATGAAAGGAAGTGCAGTAGTTGAGGTGTGGACTTTTTGTCAGTTGGTGTCT
The DNA here is from genome assembly GCA_008636005.1 of Striga asiatica. Taxonomy (NCBI): domain Eukaryota; kingdom Viridiplantae; phylum Streptophyta; class Magnoliopsida; order Lamiales; family Orobanchaceae; genus Striga; species Striga asiatica. Next base: position 1,087,317 of record BKCP01013625.1, on the reverse strand, counting down.
GGATTTGTATGACTTTGATACACTTTGAATTAGGCCACATGGGTCATAGTGCCCGGAAATTGTGGGGGAGTCAACATTTTCCTAGAGCATAATAACCTCCAGTTAGACATGGCCACGGGCCGAACCGGCCCGTGGCCCGAACCGTGAACCGGTACCGGCCCGGACCAAACCGGCACCGGTACCGGCATGAACAGTACACGGGCCGTGAACCGGACCGGGCCCAAGTCATCAAATTTGGTCCTTTTTGATCCCCAGAAGCGGTCCGGTTACGGTTCAATGGTTTTCATTAACCGGTCCCGGCGGGCCGGGCCGGGCCGGGACCGGTTCCGATTTTCCCGACGGGTCGTAGTTCATTTTTTTNTGAACCGCCGGGCCGGGCCGGTTCAAATGAACCGGCCCATAGGAATTGCCGGGCCGGTTACGGGTCTAACAATTGAGGCTCGCCGACCGACCCGCCGGGCCGGGCCAGGCCGGGCCCGGACCCGGCACCTGGCCATGTCTACCTCCAGTTTTGTTTTGTGGGAAATGGGAATGCAATTGAACTAGCTATGTGGCTTAATTCAAATAAAAGGAAACTATATTAAGTAACTAAAGTGCAACTTATTGAAAATTGCTTGTGATCAGAATTAATTAATGCAATGAAAAAATATATTGATAAATGAACGAAAAAATAAGGTAACATGAAAGCAAAGGTTGGCATATATTAAAACAAGAAAGTCAACTATTAATGCTCAATGATCTTTCTCTGTTCGATGCAACAAGCTTCTGTACATTAAGTTCAATATATAGCATCCTAACTCCGGTATAAATGAGGGTCAAACAGTACAATGTGTTGGGTAAAGATAAGCCATTGATCTTGAGCAAGACAAAACGAGAATTCAAAAATCCCTCAGCTATAACTTGCTTTTGACAGCTCATGCATGGCAAGTGCTCACACTACAAAAAAAAATTGTTATAGTTTAACAGAAAATCCCACGGTAATATATTCCAATGGAAATTTCAACGGATATTCCAATTGTATAGCTTCTGTTGGAATGATTCCAACGAAAATATTATTTCGTTGGAATGTATTTTTCATTGGAATTTTATATAGAATTTGATGATTCCAACGGCTATATTTCCAACGGCTTTTGACCGTAAGAATTTCTGTTGGAATATGCAATTTTCGTTGAAATTTTTATTTCCACCACTGTTGGAAAATCTACCGTTGGAATTGTCAAAATCCAATGGAAAATTCATTCCAACGGCATAATTTTGTTGGAATTTCCGTTGAAATTATTTCAACGGAAATAATAATATTGAAATATCCATTGAAATTGTCGTTCAAATTTTATTGGAATATATTTCCATTAGAATTTCATCATTTTCTGGTAGTGTCAGTGCATGCTCTCGACTTTCATGGAATGTTCAAGAACCTTTTTTTTAAGACTAATAGATCCCCACAATTCGAACGAGGATAAATTTGTTACTCCTTGCAATTGTCTGAGACGAGTGAAGAATTGTTGGCTCAAGAGTTTTGTAAAGATATCTGCTAATTAAACACAATAGGGAACATGCTGAACAACAAACCACCCTTCACTGATTTTTTATCTACTGAAGTGGATACCCAACTCATGGTGTTCTGTTCTTGCATCCAACTCAGTGCATATCAACGATAAATAAATTGCATGATAGCGTGTGTGTATGCACACTAAAAATTAAAAAAAGTACCAAAATGATAATGCACTATTGTGTTCATCGATTGACATTGAAATTTTGACATTTTAACATTTTTATTTCATAGTTTATATGTATATGTATATATATATATATATGTATGTATCTATATATATATATACATTGGTCAAAATAACTGGATTTTAAAAAATTAGAACACATAATCGAATTGAAACATGAAAAATTGAAAAAAAATTATTTTGGTCGATTTGTCGTTGTGCGATCCGACAGTCATTAAGGTGCACTTCGTCTTATACTATTGTGCACGGTTCATGTCGTTATTGTGTTGTTTGAACCGATAGAAATTTTGTCCTAAACCAAATTGAAATCAAACCAAATTACTTGATTTATTTGGTCGGTTAAACGAATTACCCTAATTAAAACAAATATTGGGCAACGTGGTGAAGATAGACTATCAAACGGCCTCTCTTACTCGCGGGAAATATGCTAGACTAGCCGTGATGGTGGACCTTTCCAAACCGCTATGCGATCAATTCACGATCAACGGGTGCTTCCAAAGGGTGGAATATGAAAGTCTTCCCGTGGTTTGTTTTAATTGTGGACGGTATGGTCATGACGTAAATGGTTGCCTTACCACCAAGGAGAACTCCACGGCCCAACCGGAGGACCGCCCCCGTGAGACATCGAAACCAGAGGGCGGTAAGGGCGGGACCCACCAGCCGATAGAGACGAGGAAGGCATGGGATCCCTCTAAATCGGAGTACGGACCATGAATTCAAGTTCCATAGAGAGTACGCAGCGCACCAATGAGGCGGGAGAAGGGGGATCGGGATAAGTCGGCCAAAACTGTTGGCTCTGCTGGGGGCAATCGTTTTGATTTGTTAGGTGGAGCTGGTGAACGGACGACCTCTAAACAGACGGAAGGCTTTAGCTTCAGGGCGGCTAGCATTCGACCGGACAAACCGTCGAGTTCCCCGTCTAAAGGGTTGGGAGCGCATGAGTAGAGGTGTTTATAGTGTTTTTGTGCTTATTTTCGTGTGTTTTATGTGCTTTAGTTTAATATATTTAGGTTCGTTTTAGTGTCGACCGGTCCATTTTATCGTGTTTCGTGAATTTTTATTCTCGTATTGTACTTTTGTGGTTCGGCGTATTTTTCTTGTCTTTTTGGTGTTTGTAGGTCCACAATAGTTGAGTTTGGGATTACGAGCCATTTCCGAGACATTTCCGAGCCGTCCGAATCATGTCTGAGTCACGCGAACCATTTCGAGCACATTTACTATTTGCGTGGTGATATCAATTTGAGCATTCCAAGAAGAGGAGAAAAAGATTTGAGGTGCGTTGGTCGAAATTTTGAGTCAATCGGGGAAGCGGGTGAAAAGTTAGAGCAAATCGAGCGACAAGGGGTCACCGGACCAATTCCAGAGCCTCGAACCTGCGCGCGAACATCCAACCAGCCCGCGAGTGTCGCGTCCTTAGTGCCTGCCCGCGAGTTCCGAAACTCGCGCCCGCGAATGGTCTGTTCCTGCGAGTTCCTCCCAGTGCTGCGCGCCTACGAGTTGCGACGCTAGCGCCCGTGAAGTTCCGATAGCCCGCGAGTCCCAGCATGTGCCGCGTGCCCGCTGAGTCCTGAAATCCGCGCCCTCGAAATTGCTATCGCCCGCGAGTCCCAACCACATGAAGGCCAGCCAGCGAGTCCCAACCACATGTGCAACATTTTTTTTTTTTAGTC
>BKCP01013625.1:1054279-1068669 GCA_008636005.1 Striga asiatica | reverse complement strand
ACTCTCAGGAAGCAGACGACCCGACAGCCAACCCCAAAACATGGGGCATCGTAGGCCAGTATCTGAAGCACTCGAGGTTGGAAAACGAATGCAACAGAGTGCTGCAAGATGGAGAAGACATTGAGACCTACGAAGAGAGGGCGAGGGCACTTATCCTCTGGTGCCTTGGATCGTTCTTCTTTCCCGATCAGAGGGCCTCTGGAGTCAACCTGTACTGGACCCAGCTCTTGCGCGACATCGATAAGATCAAGGAGTACAGCTGGGGGTCGGCGCTACTGGCCGCAGTGTATAGAGCGCTGTGCACGAGCTACCAGACCGGGGAAGGCTGGATCAAGAGTTGTGTCCAATTGATTCAGGTACATTTAATTAATTGTTATTTCAAAATTCATTTTTTTTCTAATTTAGACTAATATTTAATAACAAATGAGTATGACTATATCTCTAGGTTTGGGCATGGGAACGTATCCCTCGGCTTCGCCCGAGAATGAAGGATACGAGATTTCAAACAGTCATTGGTTGTCCTTTAGGTGGAAGGTAATGATATTTATTTATATGTTTTATAATTTTATTATTTCAATTATCAATTTTCTAATTACAATTTCTGATGTTTTTTTTTTCTGTGATTTTTAAGGTGGGTGGGACGGAAGGACACGAAACACATAGTAACGGGAACTGCCGCTGTCCGGGATCAACTGACAGGGTTAAGAGAGACGGATGTAAGATTATTATTAAATATTATTGATTGTTATTTATTTTTTGTTTTATGTGTTTTATCTTTTAATAACTTACGAAATTATTATTATTTTTTTTTTGTTTTTTACAGTTCGATTGGATGCCGTATGAAGAGCTTCTGAATGCTAATGCTCTCCCGGGCCAGTGTACAGAACATTCAAGCCTCTGGGTGTATAGGGGCTGGATGTTCTGTTGGGACATCCGTGAAACCCAGGAGCCGGGTAGAGTCCTCCGTCAGTTCGGGTGTCATCAGTCCATCCCCGACACTCCGATCATTACGGGTGAGGTCGACTGGGAGACACACCACCGAGGCCAGGGAATGACCGGGAGGGGCGCATATGATTGGGTGGACTTTCATTCCCAGTTTGGGAATGTTTGGGTCGAACGACACCAAAATGTCCTCCCAGATGAGCGTGTGGAGTCATTCGTACAGCCTGGCGAGGGCTACCTTGATTGGTTTCACAGCAGGACTGTGAGACTAATCAGTGACCCTGCTAAGTACCCGGTGGTACAACAAGACGGAGGCTATCAGCCACTTGCCGAGCATTGGAAGTGCGATGTAAGTGTTTATAATTTGTGTGTGTGTGTGTGTGTTTTTTTTTTCTATTATTATTTTATTTTTTGCGTTTCATAAAAATTACTTTGAATTAAATTTTCAGGCTAGCGGCATGGAGGGGGCTTATAACGTGCTATCCAATGTTGAGCATCTATATCATACAGCCCATCCGGAGATGCAGGCGGCAATCCAATATGCCAAGAGCCTTCTCTACACATCTCTGACTGTCGGAGGCGGAGAGATCGGTCAAGGGACGTCGTCAAGCCAAGTTTTATCACAAGAGAGCTACGTCCAACCCTAAAGGACGCAGTCACACCGAGCGAGGCATCAACCTCCTCCCCATATTCGTGGAGGTAGAAGACGACGTCACCGCGAACCAGTTGCCGACGCCGGGCCTGAGGAACAACAAGAACAAGGTAAACATCTTTTAGTTAACAAAAATATAATTTTATTTTTGTTTTGTGATTTTTTGTTAAGTCAAATTTCTGATTTCTTAAAAAACTGAATTACTCAGCTGTAGAAGAAGAAGTAGAACCTACCACGCCCACAGCATCGTCTTCTGGACAACCACCACAGCGTCGGATTAGCAACCGACCGCGCAACCCTACGAATCGATACACTCCTATCTAGTTGTGTTGTATTCGGAGACATTTTGTAGACCTATATATTTATTTTTTTCTTTCGTGGATTTATGTGTAATTATATTTGAACTTGTTTGGATTTTTATATTTGGAAAGTGAATTATTGTGCTTCATTATTGTTTCTTTGACATGGTTGATATGGGTTTTGTGAATTTATATTTGGTTGTGGAATCGATCTCGATTAACAGGTGTGTTTTTGTAATTTTGTTTTTGTGAATTGCTGTATTTGCACAGTAAAACGTATTTTCAAAATACGTTTTTGTACTGTGAAAAATTAGGGCAAAATTGATTTGGGGATAAAATTAGGGCGAAATGAATTTGGGGCAAAATTAGGTTAAAAAACGTATTTTAGGAATATGTTTTTCAACTGTGTAAAATTAGGTCAAAATCGATTTGGGGATAAAATTAGGGCGAAATCAATTTGGGGCAAATTTGGTTAAAAAACGTATTTTGAGAATACGTTCTATTTTTCCAAATATTATTTTCCAAAAAAATAAGTTTTTTAAAGTTAAAAATATTAATTTTAAATATTTTATCCGGAAAACGTATTTCGGTAATACGTTTTAGCCTATTTTAATTAATTTAATTACGTTAATCACCTTAATTAATTGTTTTTAAGGAACACGCATTCTCAGAATACGTTTTTCTGTTAAAAACGTATTCTCAAAATACGTTTTTTTTTTGTAAAACGTATTATGAGAATACGTGCGTTTGATTTTTCCACTTCTTTTATTTTTTTTTTTATTTTTGTCCACTTTATTTTTTTTTTATATAAAAATAATTCCTCTAACATGCATTATCGTGCACTCCATCTAACCGTATTTTTCATTCTGCAGTATTATCTATTTCAAGTCCCATTTTCATTCTAAATGATGTGCATTTTATTTATCATAATTGTGGATTTATTATTTTTTTATTAAATTACACATTTACCCCATAAAAAAATATTGTAGTGTAATTAAGATTTCTAAAATTGCACATTAGTCCTTTAGTCTTATCAAATTTATAAGATTGTGCCAGAACCCTAATTTTTCGAATTGATTGTTGTTTGGATATCTAATGTCTGAAATTGGTTCGACTTTTTTCTATTTTCAGGTCTCGTCAGACGCGGCCAACGTCGGTACAGGCGGAGACGACGACGATGCATCCAAGGTCGAGAATCTGTCAATAATAAGAGGACTGGAGAGATTCAGGCGACGCCGGAGGCCGAGGCGGCGGTGAGAGAGGTTGAGTAATCGGAGCTGGTCGGGCCGCAGTGTGTGAGGAGGGGAAGATGTCGACGACGACACAACATCGCGATTGAGGCATGGTAGGCGGCGGGACTGTGTCGGGGCTGATGCAGTGTCTCGGGCGGCAGCGAGCGGTGTGGTGCGGCTGAGTGTGTGGCTATGTGTTGGAGGAACGCCGATGTCCTGTGGTTGTGCAGCAGTGATGGATGGTGCGCTGGTGGGAAAGTCGGAGGTTAGGGGCGTCGTCTGTGTGGGGTGGTCGAAAGTGAGAGTGGGTGTGTGTGTATGTGTGTGGCGTGAGTCTGTGTGTGTGTTTTAGGTGTGTGTGTGTGTGTGTGAGAGAGAGAGAGAGAGAGAGAGAGAGAAAGAGAGAGAGAGAGAGAAAGACGTGAGGTGAATTAGAGATTGAGAGTAATTTGTTAGTGGAGTAGGACCTACGTGGTGGTGGTTAGGATGGAGTTGGGTTGGAGAAATTAGCTCATTATCCTTAATTAATAATGTATAAATGTTGTTTTTTTATCCATTGGATCACTCAATTTGATGGCCTATTATTATTTCTTTTATTGAAAATCATTCTCATTGGAGCGCATCCCATATATATACTAAAATTTTTAGATTAATTATCTGCATTTTCTCGCAAATAAAGAAAAGTAACGAAAATAATTAGCTTAGATAGATTAATAAAAAATACAAAATATATTTATAAGTTCCAATATCTTATATCAAGTGCCCAACCAAAATATATGCAAACAATAGAAAAAAAATATTAAAAAGAAACAAGTTACATGTTTTAACAATTAAATAATGAGAATTAAATTAATTCAGACTCTATAAGGTCCCGTTTGTTTTGAAGGATTTTAAATCCCTTGATTTCAAATTTTTTAAATATAAATTTTTTTTACTTGCACACTCCTTGAATGGATGTGTTGAAAATATTATAAATAAATTGTCTAGCTCGCACCGATGGTGTTGACTCGTGGTGGTGATGAACCTAAATGATCGCGGACGGCGTGGTCGTCAACAGTGGATTTCAAATGACTAGGCTTGAGAAGTCATTTCAAATCCTTCAAAATAATGACTATAAAACATGTAGCATAAATTTGAAATCCTCCAACTTCCATTATCATCCCAACATGCATGAGCATTTGAACTTGTAAATTTGAAATCTATGGATTTCAAATCCCTCAGTAAATCCCTCAAAACAAACGGAGCCTAATAATGTAATCAATATTAATTTTCAGTAACTTAATGATTATTAATTCATATTACAGTGTCTAAATGTAATAATGTATTTAAAATTATATTTATAGTATTATTTTCTTATAAATATAAATTTGTAATTATTTATTCATTTTTAATAAATTGCACAAACTTGGCCCGCCGATAAGGTAGAATTGGACAAATGGGTCGGGGACGGGTATAGTAGGAAAACCCGTTACCCGACCCGATTACCCGCAACCATTGAGTCTTATATATATACATACATATATATACATTTATAACTTACTATAAATATAAAAGTAGTCATGTGTTATTTTTAAAAATTAGATTATCTATTATATTGACTAATGGTTAAATTTTATTTTACTTTTTATGATTTATTATCATTTTTTGTTAATTGTACATTAAAAAAATTAAAACTTAATTTTTATGTTTTATATTATTAAATAGGGGTTGGGTTCACATGAGAATGATGTTTAATGAAAGAAATGAGAATAAATCGTAGTCATTAGATCGGATGATTTAATGGCCTAAAAAAAGTCAAACTTATACCCTCATTAAGGGTAATGTAGTAATTTCAACACACAAACAGTGGGACCTACCTGCCACATCACCCCCTCTCTCATTCCTCTCTCTCTCTCTCCAGCCCCACACACACACACCACACACGCAGACACACATTAAACACACGCACCCACACACTACACACACATACTCGTCCACACACACACACACTAGTCCACATACACTCCGGCACCACATCACAGACTCGCCGACTGCCACCGGACCGCCGTCGTCTTCACGCCGCCGTCAGTCACGATGCCGTCTTCACGCCGTAGTCAACGGCCGTTCGTCGCCATCCATGCCCGGGCACAGACAGTCCGTCTCCCGCCAGCACATGACTGAAAGATGACTTAGACGCAGCCAAACGACCGCCGTGTTCCGTCTCGCCGTCTCCGACATCCTCCACCGGGAAGCTCCGACGCACGCCAGCCGCAGTTGATCCCGTCGTCCTTAATCCACTTCGTCGATTAAGGTGCATCGGTCGCCGGCACCGGAAATACAGATTTCCAAGTTCGGCCGCCATTAATGGGGGTTAAACAAAAATCTCGTCAGCACCAAGATAGCGTCGGTGCTTATCGATATGGACCGCAGAGCTGAGCCGGGATGGCTGAGGTCGCCGGAATGGCACCGTTTGAGTCGACGGGATCAGCTATGAATTGGGCGTGATTTGGCCGGAAATGGCACCTGAGCCGACGGGATCTGCTATGAATTGGGCGTGATTTGGGAATTAAGGTGCTGGCTTTTAAAAATAAAAATAAAAAAAAAATAGATAATATTGAGGGGCATATTTGCAATTATCAACTTTGAGTGTTTTTTTCATTTTATTTCATGGAAAAATGTGTAATTTATAGTACCATTTTTATAAATGCACATAATGATAATTAAAGTGTACAACGTTTAATATTTTTAATATGTAAAATTTTAGTATATAAAAAAAACTAAAATAATAAATATATATTTATAGTAATTAATAGTAAATTATTTCAATTATTTAGGTTAATTAGATGCACAATTATATATACCAAATATAGTTTTCAAAAACACATAATTTATATGTGTTCACATAATGTAGTGCACTTTATATAGCGGCACGATGCACTTTATAAACCATCACATTGCACTTTATAAATTAAGTTGTTGTATTTTAGCAAAATTACTGCAGTTCAGTGTATACTTACACGTGTTGCACATTATAAAATAACATGTTGCACTATATAGAATAACACTTTGCACTTTATAACAACTATCAAATTGCACAATATAGATCGAAATCGTTGCACATTATAAAATAACATGTTGCACTTTATAGAACAACACTTTGCACTTTATCACAACTATCATATTGCACAATCTATATCGAAATTGATAAAACTCAAATTTTTTCAACCAAATATAATATAAAAAAATAATAAAATTATTAACATATTAAATATAATTTATATATAAATAACAGATTATTTCGATTATTTAGGATGATTCAGTTAATCGAACCGACTAAACCAACAAATTAATTTTCAATTTGGTCTGGGACAAAACAAAAGTTCAATTGGTTCAATATGCACAATACAGACTGACAATGTGTGTCATATTGTTGGACAATTACACCTTAATAACTGTTAGATTGGACATTATATTTAATTTACATACATACTAATTTTTTTAATAAAAAAATAATATAAAATATAAAATAAATAGATATTAAATACTAAATATATATTTTTTTTATAAATATTATAATTTGTGTCGGTTATTTTGGTTATTTATATTAACCGATGAATTAAACCGATTATGTCCAAACTAAAAATTTAAGTTCGAAATTTTATATTTCGTTTTTATTATTTGTTTTAACTTTTACAAAAATCAATTATGTCTGTTATGTTTTGACGTTTTATTTGATTTTATTTAAATAACCAAAATACTCGAGCAATCAAACTATATAAAAATTATTAATATTATTATTATTAGCCATAAATAATTATGTTTACTCAAATTTTCTATGGTAAATAAGTAAAACCAAAAACAACCAATTGCTTTAGTAACAAGAATCAAATCAATTTGAAACCAGAACCAATATTCAGGAAATTTTAGTTTCACTTTTTATAAAAGGTATACGTGTTGGAAAAAAAAAAACAGCCACGAGATGATGTTATTATTATTAGCCATAGTGTACAATTTAATGATTTATACATAACAAAAATGAAAATAATAAACTATTAATAATAGTTTGATCAATTACAAATTGAACCCATGGCCTAATTTGTAATATAATATAATTACTAATATTGCAATTAAGTCCCTCACACTTGTCAAATTTTCAAAATTAGACCCCTAATTAAGAAATTGCACTCCCTCTGCAATCTTTCTCGCCGGCGCCGAACCTACCCTCCCCGTCGCCGGTGATGAGGCAGCGACTCTAGGTGCTCCCGTCGCATCTCGTTTTTTCCGAGGAATCCGCGTGTCCTTTAGTTGCAGACCACCGTGCAGGTACCTTCCGTGACGGGCTGGTCGACGTCGAAGTCGATTGAGACGGCGGCTTTGCCATGGCTGTCGAGGGGAGGTCGTCGGCGTATGAAGCAGCTTCCATGACGGGCTGGTCGCTGTGGTGGTGGCGGAGGGCGGAAGCAGGCGGCGGAGGGCGGAGGCAGCAGGCGGGCGGAGGCTGGATGTGGCGGACATTGGCTGCGATCGAAAATAGGTGTCGTGGGACAGGCCGGTCGCCGTGGTGGCGGAGGCTGAGTATGCCGGCGACGGCGGGTGAGTGGTGGTGAAGTGTGTGTGTGTGCGCGCCGTGTGAGTTACTCTGTGTGTGTGTGTGAATATGAAAGATGAGTATTAGGGTTTGTGGTATGTGGTGGGGTCCACTATGTAATTGTGATATGACCAATCTATCCTTAATAAGTGGTCAAATTCATATATTTGACCACAATATGATCACTTAATTACAAGATTGCCACCACATGTTTGACTGATATTAGTAAAATTTGACTTAATCATGACCATTAGTTTGATAGATCCAATGGTCCACAATCATTCTTATTTCTTTCACTATGACCCTTTCTCATATGATCCCTTCTCATTAAATAGAATATAAAGATAAATAATTATATCTCATTATTTGTTCCAAAAATAATATAATTTTTTTATAGTTTTTTATTGTCAAACTTAGTTAATAATTATTTGTTACACTATAATTAATTGTGAAATTATTTTATTCTATTTTTTTATATGAAACGAGATGGGTAGGGTAAAGCTCAAATTTAAGACTCGGGTTACCCGTTTACTCTACGAAAACCCACCAACCCATCGGGTAAAACCCAACCTGAACCCAAAAATCACTAGCCGGGTAATGGGTCGAGTTTGATTAGGATAAATTATATGCGGGTCGAATTCATGTTTGCCAAAACCTATACCCAACTCGACCCATTTATATCCCTACACACAAATCTGTTAATTTAGTAGGTTTTAAATTAATTGAGCGGTTTCCTTTACCTAATAGGAAATACGCTAAATTAAAATATCTATAGAAGGTAAGAAACAAAAACCGTTGGGTTTGGAAACGCGTAGCTTATTCTTGTTTACTTGGAGCCCAATCAACACAATTTTCCGCCACATCACCTTCCAAATCACATCCGAAAATAAAATCAATCTCCCAAAACAGAGAAAGCCATGAACTCTCCTAATATATCTTCCGATTTCAGTACTGGCGTCTCGATAAAACAGAGCGAGTACCAGCAGAGATTGAAGTGGCTATCGACGGCCAGCAAAATCGTCCACCTCGTCTGGAAACTCGATTCCAACAACATCCGATGCGTAGCCGACGAAATCATGAGCCACGACGTTGTCTGGTGCCGCGGCCCTTTCTGCCAGGCCGTGATGCTCTCCCCATCTCTGACCACTCTCTACGCCGCCTTGGTGGCCGCCGTCAACTCCAGATTCCCGGACGTGGGCCTCCTGCTCGTGAAGCGCGTGGTTTTACAGTTGAGGACGGCTTACGACAACCGTGACAGGAAAAAGTTGCTGGCGGCCTCCAGATTTGTGGCCCAGCTAGTGAACCAGGAGGTCCTTGCCCTGGACGTCTTGCAGCTTCTGTTAATCGGACACAGTCACACAACAGTGTATGTTGCCGTGCGATTCTGCGCGGAGTGCGGGTCGTTGTTGATGGAGCGGGCACCGTACAGGCTGCGTGTCATTTTAATGGAGTTCCGTCTGATGCTGGGAAAGGGGTCGCTGAGCAGGCGGGCCCAGGTGTCGATTAAGAGGCTTTTGGGGGCGGCTAAGGGGAACAGGTTCAGGAGGTACTCGGAGGGGTTGGAGCTTATTGTTGAGGATGGTGAAGGAGTTACTCACGAGGTGTCGTTGTTGCATGACATTCGGGCCAAGTCGAGCCTCAACAGCTTTCAGTCGGGCCATGCATTCGATGATGAGTGTGAATTATTTAGTCGGATGAAGATTGGGGATGGAGATGGTGATGATAGTGGTGATGGGTCTTCTCTGGGATTATGATGGATATGAGTGAATATAAGATGAACAAATTTTATTCATGTATGATTATTAATACTGTACATCTTTTCTCTTTTTCCCAATTCCCATGTCTTGGCTATATGTAATATACTCAATGCTGCATGCTTATTGTGTAAATTTTCGTTTCTACTAGCATATCCACATATTTTCAGTTTCTAAATTTTCATATGTCCAATTCCTAATTTTCCACCATCTTCTGGCACCCGTCCATTAATTCCAATCTTTGAATTTCCTAGTCGTCATAAACTTTGTGTCCAACCAAACAGCGCCAATAATTGTTAATTTTTATATTGGTACATTCAACAGATTCTTGTCCTTCTTGATGAGCCCCTACGTGTGAAGGATAATTAAAAACATTTTGTTTTCATTATAAGCTCAAGAATACCTAAAACTCCTTACAAAGATGGGCAACATTACTGTCTTGGATGTCCCACAAGGATAGCTATGTTACTTTTGTAAATTTAAATTCTGTTTAATTTCGTGATCATGAAATTCATATATTGCTACCCACAAAATGAAGTCATGTAAATATATATACGGGTGTGCTATTGTAAACTATGTGGAAATTGTCATTACCGATGACTGCAAAATCGTCTCTTGGAGGCCTCGTCTTACACAGACCATTTCTCATATATCACAAATTTCTGCAAGCATAAATGTAGCAAAGTCATTAGTGAGTTATCCAAAATGGAGAAAGGGAGAAGGGCCGACTGTGAAATTTCGGAACAAAATAACTTAATAGCTAATCCACAACTAATGGCTAATTCTATTTACTAAACTTAGTTGTACAGATTTTTTTGTGGGAGACTAATTTCTATTAAGAAGTAAGTAGTAACATTATGCACATTCTAACCTCCAATCTCCCCGTTCAACGTTAAGTGAGCCAACTTTGTAACCCCGCCCTTCTCTACTCTAGTTAAATACAATGTCACCTTTTATTTTTAAAACTTCTAAGTTGTCTTATAACTTTGATAGTTGATGGCGAATTTATGTGTACGGGTCTTTGTTCCCCCAAACTTTTTACCTTTTACTCTCTCTCTATATATTGGATTTAATAAGGATACATTCTTAAAATGTGTAAGTAAGACTCATTCCAAGCACTAGATGGGTATCAAGATGTGTAGTCAAGATTTAACTCTTTATTTAAATAATATTTTTTTTTTATTTTATTATTTTGACCATTGACAGTTGACCATTGACTGTCGTCGTTGACCATTGACTTTAGTTGTTGATCTCTTTTTTATCTTGCTATGCATTATTATGTATGAAGTAAAAATGCACTTAGTAGTATGTACTTAATATGAAATATGCACCAACGATATCAAGTATACACAATTTATGAACTAAATATGAATCATGTATATATTTAACATAAATGATAACAACTGCGCATTATGGATGAACTAAATAGTTATTTGGTATGAACTAAATGTGCATCATGAATTAACTAAATATGTATGCATATATTTAATTTAAATATAAAAAATGTGTACTATGGATGAACTAAATATGCATTTCGTATTAACTAAATATGCATCATGAATGAACTAAATATGCATCATGCATATATTTAATTTAAATATAAGAAATATGCACTATGGATGAAATAAATATGCATTTCATATTAACTAAATATGCATCATCAATGAACTAAATATGCATCATGAATAAACTAGATATGCATCACGTTGATCAAATTTGACTTATCTGAAAAACGTGAAGCGGTGCTGGGAGAGGATCCTCCTCCCCTTCTTCTTCTTCTTCTTCTTCCAATTTCTTCATCTTATTACACAAAAAATTCAATATATTCGATATATACAAATACAACAACGTTGATCAAATTTCGTGCATCAACACATCACTATATATTTAATTTAAATATAACAAATATGCAATATGGATGAACTAAATATGCATTTTGTATGAACTAAATATGCATCATGAATTAACTAAAATATGCATTATTATATATTTAATTTAAATATAACAAATATGCATTAACTAAATATTCATTATTATATATTTAATTTAAATATAACACATATGAACTATGGATGAACTAAATATGCATTTCGTATGATCACGAATGAACTAAATATTCCTTATGAAATAAATATGAATTTCTTATTCTCAATTAAGTATGCATTATTTTATAACTAAAATATGCATGATGTATTAACTAAATATGCAAAATAAATAAATTAAATGTGCATTGATTATGTAATAATATAAAGACTGAAGGGTCATATTGTAATTATTCAAACTGTAAATAAATTACATATTGAACCCAAGGATCTAATTGCAATAACTCTTAAGTTTTTAAAATTGCAACTAAATCCTTTAGGTTTATCTAATTTCCAAAAATTGGCCCAACCTTAATCTTATTTTGTAACGACCTCAAAATTTTTCTTATTNTCCTTCAACCTGAAAAATAGTTTTATATATAAAAAAAAAGGGTAAGCCAAAAATGCTTAGTGTGGCATAACATGTCACCTACAAACATTATACAGTTACACGATGGAAATATTATTGCATGACAGTGAATTTCCAACATGTTTTACATAGAACTAAATCCACGGAGTACTCGGTCATAATGTCATTGTGTAGCCAAAGAGGCTTTCAGCCCTTAGGCAATTGAATACGGAGATCACATAGGTAACTTGAAAGTAACAATAAAACATTCATAAGAGACATGTACATGAATTTTTTTGTAAGAATAAATCCCACCTTGTGATGAATGAGGGATGATAAGTATGATTTGAAGGAAGACATACTTCTCAGTATAATCCAACTCTACAAATGTGAAATAGTCTTGGATCAATGCGATTTTTACACATATAAAATAGATGAAGGATCTTAATATTAATTAATAAAATAGATAAATATAAATCTATGTATATAAAATTCATAAAAGGTAAAATAAATAAATTATATATATATATATATATATATATATATATATATATAGGGTCGCGCTCCGGTGAGAATGATGCTCAGTGAAAGAAATAAAAATAAATTTTAGCCATTAGATCATATGATCCAATGACTAAAAAAAATTTCAATTTTTACACTCATTAAGGATAATGTGGTAATATATACTCATCCATCTCAGTGGGACCCACCCCACATCAATAACTTGCAAACCTACCCGTAACACACGCACAGTCAAAGCCTATCATTATCAACACCAACAACCTACCCTCTCTCTCTCACACACACACACACACAATGGAGACGCACGCACGACAAACATTCAATCACGGCGGAGCACCGCCACGACCCCTTCACCGGCGTCATATATACTTCCTCAGCTACATGGTTGTCCCGGGGCTGAGATTGCCGGCGACATTGACAGAAGGAGGACCGCCGTCCGATGCCGCCGGAGTCCACCAATGTGACAAGGAAGCCAATCGGCGAGAAGCCAACCATCGAGAAACTCCCTCCAGCGCATGCACCTTAGTGCCGCCCGTTGCCGCCCATCATCACCATAGCGCCGTCCGTCTGAAACTCCGACCAGCCCCGCACTTTCGAAATTCATATCGAATCTCCCCAACTCCGCCATCCGCCCACACTTCATCGTTTAAAATTTCAACCGCCTTCTCCCAGTTGCACCTCCGCCCATTTCCGTCCATTCGAAGAATCAACCGCACCTCCATCGTTCAAAGGTTCAGCCGCACCTCCGTCCATCTCTGTCCGTTCAAAGGTACGACCGCCACCTCCGCCCGTTCAGACTACCACAATCGACGGCGTTCAGCCACCAGTCTGCCGTCCATTCACACATAAGAAGAACAATGATAAACATGAAGAAAGAAAGAAAGAAAGAAAGAAGATGAGGAAAAATATTTAACTCTAGGATGGATTGTGAGTGAAAAGAAGTCATAGGGTATTTATACTAAATCATTGGGGCTAATTTAAGAAGGTGAAATCAAAAAGGATTTTGAAAGATGCATGACTATGGTATAATATAAATTGAAATCAATCTTGATCCATAGATTGCCCTTCCTAAAATACTTGAAAGGAAGAATTAAGTTAAAAATTAATAAGTAAAAATAAAAACAAAAATTAAAACAAAAGTTTGGAAAAAGATAAAATAGGGAGATAATATGAGGGTCATTACATTTTTCTTCTCCTCCAGCCCGCTCGGTCACGGCGGAGACGAAGACTGGAAGACCTCTCGTCGACGGCGGCGCAGGCAGAGATGCAAATATCATTTAGAGCAGTGTGGATCTGGACGCACTTAAAGTCGATATTCGTTGCTGGAAAACGGAGACGGTCGGCCGTCCTTGAACAACAGTGGATGCTCGAACTGCCACAGGCTGATGTCGTCCTTGGACGGCCGAAAAAAGGGGGACGAACGGCCGTGGACGGAGGTTGGGCTGAGGGTCGGGATGAGGTCGCCGGACTGGAGGAGGCACCCGGATGAGGTCACCAGACTAGACGTTTTCAGGCTGCACGAATTTTTGGACCGTGACTAAATTTTTGGACTGTCCACCTGCTGGACGGACGTGCTCCTGTTGGCCGGACGCTCCCACTGGCCGGACGTGTATGGATGGCGTGGATGGCCGGAAGATAGACAATTATTTTCTATGAATTTTGCCGGTCAACGTCAGCTGATCGTAGGTCAAATTTATTTTATTAATTTATTTAATATATAATTGATTTAAATATAATAATTATTTTTTATTATTTAATTAATTTATATTTTAATAATTATAAATAATGTCATGCCGTTAGTGAAATAAAAATAGAAAATAAATTTCTCTCCAACGACTTCAACATCTGACTTTTATGATGCCCAACGTTGTAAAAACTCGAATACCTTGCATTCTCCCTCGTTCGGGAGAACCCATGTTTTTGATTTTGGATTGCTGAGGTTTTCAATCATATTTTTCACTCAAAACCATTCAGGTAAAGGAACCCACTGTT
>BKCP01013625.1:1041712-1053931 GCA_008636005.1 Striga asiatica | reverse complement strand
TTCCAGGTTACAATATGATTAAAATTTATTACTTGGTGATGCAATGAAGTTTTATGAATTGGTTAAAATGAACTTGAGTGATTTGAGTGTTGTACCCCAAAGCATCTCGGCTAAATTGACTAGTTCTTGTGTCGAAGATTATGAGGGATTGTGAGATGACGTTCATATAATTGTTTCTTTATGATTTTTTTTTTTTCAATATTTCTGGGAGAATGGATGCATATGTTTGGTTGAGAAATGTTATGAATGTAACTATCCTTTGTGGTTCAGGCTTTCCTGTCAGTACTGTAATTGAAAATCTTAGTTAATCGCGGATGTTCTGACTTGAATGCACCAAATTTTTGTCTCCTTTTTGGATTTCCATCCAAAAGTCAATGTCTTCTGCTAATAGTTCTGCTAATGGCCCAAATGAAGTTGAGATTCGGGGACAAAGCTTTGACTTCGCAAGCAGGTAACTTATTGATCAAATTTTTTCAAGGATGGTGAGATGAAGGCGTAACTACGGATGAAACATCTTCAAGTTAATATTCATCTTTGCCCACAGGCACAACCTAGAATCAACATCTGTATCAGAAGATGTGAAGGGAAAAGAGAATCTCGTCAGCTCTCAAGATCAAGAAACCATGGTATTGATATTTGTCCAGAAAATAGGTATTCGTATTGTTGTAAAGCATACTTGAAAATAAAATGCATTGTAGGAACTTTATTCACAGGCTAGAGCAAAAGAGAAGGAAATCCTGTATCTTAGAGAGCAAATTGCTCTTGCCAGTATACGAGTAAGGAATATGCTTTTGGGCTGTGGTATATGATATTTTTATTTTTTATGCATAACACGAATTGTGAGTTTGTATATTATTGCAGGAATCACAGATGTTGAATGAAAAGTATACGCTTGAAAGAAAATTCTCTGAATTACGGATGGTTAGAGTATATACACACTATTTTATTTACTCTCATTTAGTTTAGTAACCACCTGGTCATTGTGCTTTTCTTTTAATCGTTGTAAACATAAAATGATAAATGAAAAGTTTATCCTGCTTGTAGGCTCTAGACGAAAAGCAAAGTGAAGTGATAGCTTCTGCATCAAATGAGCTGGCACGAAGGAAAGGTGATCTTGAAGTAAATTTAAACTTGCTTAATGAATTAAAGGTAAATACTTGGTTGAACCCAGACAATATATCTGTTTTCTTCTTACGCTATTACTTAGTGTTGACTTCTAGGTTGAGCAAATATAATCCAGTATCAGCTACAACTTCATAGGACAGAAAAACTTGCATGGATTTAGTTTTCTACGACATGTATTATGAGAGTAGAATTTGTTGGGATCTCTTATAATTGGGAAAAAAAAGTTTCTAGGTTGCAACTAGTGAGCCTCATGTTTCTAATTTCATGCAATTATTATAGGAGAACCATTTTCCTTCAATAAACTTCTCCTATTCTTTCTATCCTATCTTTAGTTTTTAATGTTTTCTTGTGAACAATAAAATTGAGTTGTTTGTCCATATAATACATGCTAGCATTTCAATATTTAATTGTTTACTTCTTGTTCTTACGATTGTTGCTCCTATGGAATATTCATATTTAGCCTTTGCATGGGACAGGTTGCAGAAGATGAGAGACACATATTCACGTCATCCATGCTAGGTATATTGGCCGAATTTGGTGCTTTGCCTCATGTTACCAATGCATCTGCATTAACCAACAGCATCAAGGTATGAAAGCCTTTTATCACGAACGATGTTTTAATTGTATTCTTGTGCATATGATAGAACTATATCTCATATGTTCATGGCCTTGTTCAGTTTTTTTCATGGTGTTAATTGTTATTTTCTGAATTTTCAGTAGGTGATTATTGATATGCATAGAACTAATTAAAATGTGTGGGCATTGTTTCTAGAAATCTACAGGATTTATAATAATTTGTCGCGTTCATTGTTTTGAAAGAGTCATTTTCAAAATGTATGAATCTAATGTTAAGCGACTTCACAGTTGTGAGATCGATATTTTATGTGTGTTAAACACTTGCTTTAAATAAATTTGCTAGATATGTAGTTGGTAAACAAACATATATTGTTAACTGGTAGGTCAGTGTGAGGCCCCACCACACTAATGATTTACGTGGTAGTAAAAGTATATTGATTAAAGTTTTTGGATAATTGTGGGTCCGTATAAGTGAGAGAAAGGCAGGTTGACGTTTTCCCAAAACGTAGATCTGAAAATGAGGAGAATAGGATTCTGCAAGTGTTTAACTTGGTAAATGAGATAATGTTCAAACGAAAATGCATTAAACGTGAACTTGAAAAAACAGGTGTAGAAAATCCCACTGAGATGAAAAACAATCGAAACCGAATCTTTTAAAGTTTGCAAGATTTGGGTAAGGATACAAGTTTTTGTAAACAGTTTTCTATGTGATTGTCGCAAGACACTTTATGTTACACAAGCACCAAGGTAATCCTGTATCTAGTTACATATTTATGCATTTGGTGCTTTATGTAGAAACATGGAGATTTATTCATAAATATTATGCAGTCTCTTTAAATTTGTACAAAGAACTGATAAGTCTCTCTTTCTCTCTCTTATGTTGTTCTTCATATGAATCGTATGCATTAAGAAATATAATTTATGCTTTTCAAATCTTTTGCAGCACTTGCATGATCAACTGCAGTTGAAGATAAGGACTTCACATGTAAGCTTGTCTCATTTAGTACTGACACAGGGCATCTTATCATTAGTCAGTTACTTCATTTTTGGTTCCTTTCAATGCTCCCCTTCATGTTTCTATTTTATCTGCTTATTAACTATATATCATGAGAAACTTCTGTATGTTATCATGCCCTCTGTAGTCTGAACATTCATACGTTTAGCGGAATGTAGACTGCTGCTTCCAACTTAATAAATATTATGTATTCCAGATAAGCTAATCAGCAAATATCGATCTGTGATACTTCATAAGGGTATGTGTGCAGCTTGTCAAAAAGGGGAAAAAAATAATAATAATAAATTAAATGGGATGCGGGTAGCACACTAGTTTGCACTTCTCTCTGAATATAAAAGTTGTACCGCACATGCAAAGATGAAACTAGGAAATGAACGCCTCACTAAGAATATGGTTCGGGTGGCAGTTTGCTCAGCCTTTCTTAAAACTGTTATTTATGAACCTGTATAGTTTAGAGCTTCTTTAGGAAATTTGTAGTAAGGTTCATCCAATGTCTGATTAGTAGTTGAATAATCATAAATCCTAGTCCACAGTTCTTATTTATTCTTTTGCTATCCTTTTGTTGTAATTCTTATTTATCCATTTTTTTAATACATTTATTTATATCTTTTGCCTATCCTCAGTCCAGGTATGTAGAATGAATACTATTGATTAGCACATTTTCATTAAAGCTGATAAAGAATCACTTATATCTAGGCTAGACTTGCAGAGCTAAATTCGATGATTGGATATAATTCCAGAAATGGTTTGGGTGATAAAGAAATTCCAGGTTTGGCTCCCAGTGGTGGCCAATTTCCTAGCACCTCTATGGTAATTGCTGTAACTTCATTGTCTCCTATTTCAACCTTTGTTCAAACCTGAAGGGTCATGATGTCAATATGTCTACATTTATTTAGTGAAAGCATTGGTTTACTAGTAATTTTTTAATGGGATCCGAATTTTTGATATGTACTTCAGCACAATATCACTTTACTGATTGTTGTATTTAGCATTCTATTTTTAGAAATATTATCATGACCTTATAATATTGGTTTTGCAGGGTGTGCGTGGACTTTCTCACTATAGCCAATACAATGATGGGAAAATTATGGATCCAGCTCATGACCCTTCAAGATACGTGCAAGAGAATGATTCTAAACAAGTCAAAAGTTTGACACGGAGTTCTGAGATGCGCCAGTTACCGAATAACGAGACTCTTTTAAGGACCTTACCTAACATTGATAGGTTGGCATGAAATTTTTTTATTACTTACCATTTTTTAGTTTTGTTCTTCACGGTTTGTTGTTTTATCACTTCTTTGTATTGACATGGTGGTTTTATAACAACCTGAATAGTATAACATCTTTCTGTGATGTGTAACTTAGTGATTGCTGGAGTTCTGTGTAACCAAGTCCAGAAAATAGTCAAATAAACATACTTGTGAAGGCAGCTCAGTATTTTAGATCAGAAATAAGAGACTTGAGTTCCCAATAATTTATTAGTGCTGCATCTTTGGATTCACTTTGTCATTTAAACGTGAGTTTGTTAATTTATAAAATATATGGAGGCTTGTGAAATGTGTTAATGATTTAAATTGTTTGAATGAGAGACTAAAAGAGCCCCCATGTACTAAGCGTCAATGAATGTAGTAACTGAATAATATTTAGTATCATTCGTTTAACGTGGTGCACCGATTATTTTTTTTATAAAACCTGACATTGCATTGCTTGAATGTGGTCACTGATGTGCTTTATCAATTTAGCAGGTGCAAAGGTGGATTTATAGCTTAACGCCACCTAAAGTTCTATTCAGCAGATTAAATATTTGCTATGGTAGAAAACTTATAAGATTTGAAATGATCATAACCATTGGTTTCCTCCGTCAAAAGTTAAATTTATATTCTTGTCCCACGTAATTAGCAACTTTTGTACTATTTTAGCAACATATGCTTTTCTTATATTGTTTCGTGTGCTATCCTTACTATATCACATCTCTTTTCATGTTTGTTTTGATAATCCTTCAAATGAACCTGCCTTTCTCCACGCGTGTTACTCTAGTATTTGGATGGAAATGAATTTAATGATCTTTCAGCTTCTATTTGCATTGATACCAATTTGTGATTCCTTAACAACATCTACCTCTCTATCTGTAGATCACTTCTTACAAAAGCAGATGTTTTATGAAACCCTTCCAAAATCATGGTGTATATCTTTTGTTTATAAGTATCTAATGCAATATCCATGCCTTTTTAATCAAAAAGGTTTTCACTAGCTCGAGTCATTTGAGGTCTTGTCTATATTTTTCTTAATATTTCAAATCATCCGCTGAAGGTGAAAATATTACGACACAAACTGAAAATTAATACACACATGACAAGGGTAAATGCTAGATTGACATTAGCTTAACATCTAAAGGGTTCCCATATTGATTGCGGTAGCTTATAACACCACTCTCTTTTAGGAAAATGCTTGATTATCATAAATTTAACATTTAACAAGTCATCCCTGAATGTAGCTATGTATAGCTTTTTTCTGTAATATCAACAGATAATAATGCTGTTGCTAAGAAGCTAGGACAGAATCTGAATCATTATTACGCCGGATTCCTAGATAACGACATCTTTGCACGTTCTTGTCAGCTAATATAATGATTATACGAGCTTGTTTTTTTGTTAGTCTTAGTTTTAATTTCAGTATCAAGTATATTTATTCGTGCTGACATATTAAACTTACAGATCTGCTGCAAGCCGTATTATGGACAATATGCTCGAAAGAAATGGTTACCCGTCAGTATCTGAGCAAAGAAGTTACGATCAGTTTTCCCATCTTCCAATGCATGAAAATGCTGGTTCTTTTGGTGCTGAAGGTAATATGTTGTCGTATCTTGTAACAGTAAAATGCCTTTCTGGTGTGACGTNTTTAGCTATTTACTCTTTTTATTTGCAATTTGCCTTTGTATATTTTAGTGGGTTCGGCATAATCCAGATGGGACAAGGCAGTATATTGAAGGTGAGTGAAAAAATTGCTTATAGCTTTCAGCCATGGATCTTCATTGACAAATCTTCTTTGTCTTTGGTTTATTATATCAAACATAATACTTGACTTGGTAATATTAGTGTTCTTTTAGTAACGTACCTTATGTTGTTTCTTAACCTTTTGTTACAGGAGCTACTAATCCAGAATACATAGTGACAGCTGATGATGTGGATAAACTTATTGCTGTAGAGTGCATACCAATGGATGAACAAGGACGGCAGGTAGTTATTTCCGCATCCTCTGTGACTTTTAATGCTTTATTATCAGAGGCCCTCAATGTATATTACCTTTTGGTTATTATCTTCAAATTTCTTTGAAACAAATATCTTATAGTTACTACTTGAGGAAAGATATCAATCAACTTAGGTTACAAAATATTTTGTTTATAACACAATTATTATGTTATCTCTGTTTTGCAACTTGGCAAAATGATGCAATTTTCAATATATCTGAAATACATACTTTTTTCTTTTTTCTTATTTTGCTGATTTGCACACAAAAATGAAAATTTTCAGGGTGATATTGTCAGAATCTTTGCAAATGATCAGCACAAGATTACTTGCGGTGAGTGGATTTAAAATAAACAGGATATTCTCCTTTCTGTTTGAATTTTAAAGTGAAAAATCTTAGTTATCGCATAATTATGTATTATAAGTTCTCTTCTGCAGTTTTATCTACCATGTTTGGAAGTATCCTATTTGATGATTTTTTTTCAAGCATATCTGGCATTCAGCTTAAATGAGTTTCTAGTTTCTCTGTTTCATGACCTGTTGAGATTAATAAATTATAAAACTTATTTAATAGTCTTATCACGATAATTTTTAACTGCGGCAATATTTTAAGGCTTTCACTATGAAACCATGTGACAGTCTCATGTTCTTATTTAAGTAACACTAAAATATACGTTTCTATAGCATAGGCTTTTTTATTTCACACGATACGAAGTTATTTATGGGACATTTTCATGCACATAAATAATACGTCTCTCCAAATAGTCTTGGCCAGTCTGCTTGTATTTTATTTGTTTAAGTTGGAATTATTCTGTTTGTGTTTGTTTTCTGACGAGTGCCATGAGAAATGCAGACGACGAGATGCAAGAGGAGATTGATACTCATATCTCTAAAGGACAGGCAGCATTTAGTGTTCTAATTCTTGTATGTACTGATTCTTACTACCTATAAAAATTTTCATGGGTTCTGTTCTTGAACTTCAACTAAATTTCTTGTTGTTTTGTGTGTTTTCTGAAGGTAGTACAAACGATTACCTAAATATGCCTCTTGAGATTTTTTTTCTTGTGAGAGAGTACAACAGCTGCTTTACTTTTTCAGAACTTACAACGATAGTCATAATATAACTGAAGATTTTTATTTCTCTTTTCTGCACTAAAGCTTCGTAACATGAGAAGTAATATATTCACTGATCAATTTTCCATGATAAAATGTTTTTCTGTCCATGGAACTTTTTAATAAAGCTGTATCATATTGACACTTACTGGTCACTCATGGACTTTGGGCATTTGTCTGTTTAGTGCTTGTGGGCACGTTTTTCTGATTATAGAATTTCATTTAATATCTGACAGTTAGAGAACTCCGAGAACTGGGAGCCAGCAAGTCTGCTCTTGAGAAGGTCAGGCTTTCAGGTTAAGGATGAGAGGAAACAGGATGTTATAATTACCGAGAAATACTCTAAAGACTTAACGGTATATGCTCTTATCTTTATCTGCTTTTGAGAAAATAAATCCTTTAACTCACTGTTACAGGGTTTATTGCCTGGACATTATGATTCCATATGAGATGCTATTTGTGCGATGGTAAAAGTTCCTCCATTTAAGGGGGCTATGCAAGCTATGCAATTAATGTCATACTATAGAAGATTGGACATTTTTCCTAACATCTTTGTTTGACTTTTCCTTTCCAGATCAAAATTCCGAGTGGCTTCTCAACACAGTTTGTGCTGACATGTTCAAATGGATCATCATATCCCTTCAGCACAAATAATGACATTAGGTAAATACCCTCTAGCTTCATAAATATATGCATCTTTCTTGGTTTTTTTTTTTTTGTTTGTTTGTTTGTTTGTTTGTTGTGTGTGTTCATCATTTATACTGAAATGAGCTGCTGCCCTTTAATCGTGTGAAGAAATCTTACCACTTCACCACAGTTTATGCTTAGACGATCAATCATCTACTTATAATTTTTGGAAAAGTTTGTTTCATAAGCTTTATGTTTAACATTAAAGCAGTAAAGATATCTCAACTCATAGTTGAAGTAATTTCTGTTGGTTCCTTTTCATACTGACTTGAGGAAACACCTTTTACAAACATTTGTTAATAACAGAGTTTTTATGATGCCTAAATTCTAAAGTGATGCTTCTTTGTGTGCTCTGTAGAATGAGAGATACACTTGTGCTGACAATAAGAATCTTCCAGAGCAAGGTACACTTTCTAGCTACATTGTCATGCTCTTCAATAGATTTTTGTGGAATTTTCCTCCTTTTTTTTAAAAAAAATAAAAAATTAGTGCTCCATATAAATAAATTTGGATGTTCAGTCAGTCTATATTTTCAAGAATCCACTTCTCTTTATGCATGTTGTCCTAAAACATAAATATCAATTGATTTTTATGTTTTCAGAAGAAATCGGAAACAGTATTATAGTTCAATATGTTATGCAAAGAAAACAAAATTTACTGATGCATGCCCTTGGTTTTTCCATATGTCATAAGCTTTATTATGTCTGAGTAACGCCGTTTAATGGGTTTCCAATTTATAACATTTATAACAGGCTTTGGATGAAAAGAGGAAAGGCAAAGCGTAATCTGTATTACTTGATCGTCTTGTAGATGGTGTTTATAGCCCTTTCTTCATTCTTTATTGCAGTATGAATGACTACAGTTTTGCTATATAGTGAGTTAAGGACTGGACTTAAAATATATAGTGACATGCATTTTTTTTGAATTCCTGGAGTTCACGTGTCCTTCCTTTCTGTTCTCTGTTGTAACATGTAATTGTACAGTTCATTAATTTTGATGATGTATTGGGGATTTGAAAATTTTGAATGCAGTATATGGATGCTTGTTTTATTCCAAATCGCAATATTTGATATTNTAAAAAAAAAAAAAAAAAATTATGTGGTTATTGAGTTATCTGGGTGTTAACTTGATTCCGGCTAACGGAAGTTGTGATACATAAAATTTAGAGGAAATTACATTGTCTGCTACTCAATAACTTTTTTATTACACATTTACAACTCTTATATATTCTTTTGCAAAATAACAAAAACTGTCCTATTTATTTGCAAAATTACTATAATGTTAGTTTAATCATAATTATGTCTATTTATGGGAATAGTGTGGTTATTGGGGAGTTTATTGTATGACTAAAACTGATTTATATCATTAAGGAAAGAACTCCCGACGTGCCTCCTTCACTTCTGTAACTGCAAACAACAACTATCAGCTTCCTATTAACTTCTTCGATGTGTCAATGGATTGCAGTCCTTCAAACCAATCTAAAAAATCTTTTCACTATTCAATTGAAAATATCAAAAAATACATCTAACATACAAGATGAGCTAATGGATAAACGAAAATGAGGCAGAATCATTGATGATGCACTTTGTGTGTGTGCGCGTGTGTTCAAGTGAGAGAGATGAAAGAAGCTGCAGCTGTACTGTACCTAATAGCTGCAGAGCTGCACTTGATATTAAAAAAAAAATTGTCCCAAAAACAGTTTATGTTTTATTTGATTTTTATTTGTCATTTATTAATAGTTTATGTTCCAATTGAACCTGTTTCAATATTTTATTTGACGTTTATTCATAATTTATGTTTTGTATATTAACATATTTTTTGTTGATGAGAAAACTGATATGAAACGATAAAGGAACATTTAGTATATGTTCAGTATATGTTGTGTATATATTGAACTCATAACCTTTATATTCATAGTTTATGTTTGGTATATTAAAAGATTTTTTTGTTGACAACGAAATTGAAAAAAGAGCAATTGTTGTTTTTTGATTGAGTATCGTTTGTAGTGTTTTGGATATTTCTCATAAGTATATTAGTGGTATTTGTTTTGTTTTTATTTATGTTATAATTATTGAGTAATTTTTGTGAATAGATGTTTGGTTTTTCTGTTTACATGTTTAGTCATAGTTTATATTTTGTCTATTATTGGTATATTAGAAGATTTTTTTGTTGACAACGAAACTGACAAATGATCAATTTATTATTTTTTTGGTTGATTATTGTTTATGTTGTTTTGGATATTTCTCATATATATATATATATATTAATGGTTTTTATTTCGTTTTTATTTGTGTTATGTTTACTGAAAAATAAACGGGATATAATTTTATAGTAAAAAAATTGGTTTATAAATTTACTGGAGTGATAATTAAATTTAAATCGAATTGAATATAGAGAAGAGAGTAGTTTATAAATTTATATGTAGAGATAGTTGAATTTAAATCAAACTGGATATAGAGAAGAGAGATTAGAGAATAAAAAAATCGTGGTGGAGAGAGTTTTTAGGATATATTTTCTTACCATAACAATACATTTTTTATTTTTTCTCATTCTTCAAAACGCATATGATGCTTAAATTAAGGGGAGAGGGTTAAGTTTATTTTTGAA
Source organism: Striga asiatica (assembly GCA_008636005.1). NCBI lineage: Eukaryota > Viridiplantae > Streptophyta > Magnoliopsida > Lamiales > Orobanchaceae > Striga > Striga asiatica. The sequence goes on along the minus strand of BKCP01013625.1, from coordinate 1,043,564 downwards.
ACTGATATACAATGCTTAAATTAAGGGGAGAGAGAGTGTTTATTTTGGAAACAGGTATGATATAAAATTAATTCACCGTAAATTAGTGTATAAACAATTAAAATACCATCAATCGTAAAGTTGCAATTTCTTGCAAATAGAGTCGGATGTGTGTAAATTCCCCTAAAATTTATGAAATTGTAGGTTAAGACCTACTACAATAATTTTTTTTGGGTTGTAAAGTCCAGCAAAGCATATAATACTTGGTGCTGAAGATTATACGATCCAAATAAATATTTGGAGTGACCCTCATAATTTATGGAAAAATCACGGGGTACGTAAAGAAAAATAAAACTAGGAGGGATCTTTGGTAATTTAGAAAACCACAGGGTTTTTGTTTGTAAATAACTCAAATATCGGGTTTGTCTTTTTAATTGGCTTAACTTATATTAAGTGGCCAATTAATGGTCGGCCACGTATGTTGCTTTCACTTCACTGCTAGACTTGAGATCACTGGGGCCTCTGATTCGAATTGTTTGGTCCATGGAAAAGAAAGCCTCTTAAAGTAAAGACAACACGAAACTTAGATGAGAGTAAATATAGAGTTTGAACACCTATACTATGACGACACTTCAAGTCCAGTGGGTATTTTATCGTAAAGCATTAGATTCTTGATTTAAGTATGTATCTAAACCAATAATAAAATAAAAAAAAAAAAGAGGAATTTCTTGGAAAAATACAAAGACATCTATCCGACTTTCCTACTTTGAAAACTTTATTAGTTTCCTTCCCTTCAAAGCTCCCTTACCCTTACAAACCTACGAGTGCTAATAAACCTCAAGCTATGCATAGATTTTTTGCAAATCTAAGCGGCAAAACTTGAAAAATTTGTTTTTTTTTTTGAATTTATATTTTTTCCAGTGATGGGGTCTGTCGGAAATCAAAATCAAAATCCCTGGTCGCCATACGAGAACTACAGAGACTGCTCCTTGGGGATTTGCAGCATATACTGCCCCCAATTTTGCTACCTCATCTTCCCCCCTCCTCCGCCGCCGGACGCCGGCCCGGAAAGCCCCCTCTCGCCGCTCGTCATCGCCGTCATAGGCGCCGTCGCGAGCGCTTTCCTCCTCGTCTCCTACTACACCATCGTCACCCGCTACTGCCGCCGGCGGACCAGCCCCGACCCGAATCCCGAGATCCAGAACGGTCCGGCCCGAGACGAGTGCCGGGCCGGGCCGGACGGGCTGGACGGATCCCTAATCGAGAAAATCACCGTGTGCAGGTACAGAAAGGGGGATGGTTTAATCGAGGGCACCGAGTGCGCCGTCTGCCTCAGTGAGTTCGAGGAGAACGAGTCGTTGAGGCTTTTGCCGAAGTGTAGCCACGCTTTCCACCTACCCTGTATTGACACGTGGCTGAAATCGCATTCTAATTGCCCTTTGTGCCGTGCCAACGTGGCGGCCTCGGGTCAGGCGGCCGTTGAAGTGAATGCCTGTGAGGTTCGGAGGCGGGAGGACTTAGTTCTGGTCGTGGAGAATCGGGACAGTGATTTTCGCGAGAGGGTTGTTGCGATTAACGGTGGTGTTGTTGATGGTGGAAATTTTGGGGATCCACAAAAGCGGCTTTTGGTTTCGGATATTTTGAGATTTGAAGAGATTGAGGAGTGTGTGAGAGTGGAGATTGATGAGCTTTGGAACGGGGCTGGCTCGTCTAGTGGGGATAGGGGCAGAGTTGGAAATTTGCTCAGAAGCCCGGTTGAGGTGAGAAGAGAGAGAGTTCATGGACAAAGATCATGATAAAGGCAAGAACTCCGTTGTTCAAAATTGAAATAATATATATATTATATACTATAGTTTGGTGAAGACATCTTTTT
>BKCP01013625.1:1030431-1041706 GCA_008636005.1 Striga asiatica | reverse complement strand
TGCTAATAGTGTGGCAAAATGCCAAATTTAATGTTGGGTGGCCTTCGAATTTGCAGGGAAATTAGGGTCACTCTTCCAATTTTTTTTTTTTACTGGGTTTTTTTATGCCATGTATGAGATTGGCCAGGATATTTAGTTCTAGTTATACGAATGAAAAATCTTATACTACTAGATTTTACTATAAAATAAGCTATTCATTTATCTGCGGAACAGTTGTTATATTTCGTATGGATTTGTTGAATGTTTTAAGTTATCCCAGTGTGTATTTTTCTTAATTTATTGTTCACAGGCAGATCATCGTTCTTGAATGCGGTTGATGCTATGAGCCTATTTAGTCTCTTTTCTTATGACTCAATTGGCTGTGATGCCTTGAAAGATATTGTCTGCTGTTCCGAAAATGACGGTGCATCGCTCTTTCATTTAGTGTTAGCTGAATATATTCCGTGACTTTACTCTTATATTCAATATATTTTTCTAGGAAAAAAAATAAATTCTCGTGGCTATTCCCAATTGGCAATTGGTTACACCGGGAAAGTAAGACACTACATTCATGGGAAAAATTCATGTGGCGGTTAGTGACGGAGCTAGGATTTTAACTCAGGAAGACCCAATTTTAAATGTTAAATAACAAGTTTGTAGCTTACGTAGAAACGCTCATTTTATATAATTTGTGTTTACTTATAAATATAGATATTGATATGTTTACCATCAAGTTTTTAAAAATATAGAATTCGTATCACCTTTAAATTTTTTTTTTAGGAAAAAAAAATAGAAATTTCTTGTATTTATAATTTAAGTTTAAGATCTATAATTTATGAAGAAAATAAGTCTTTTTGTTCAAAATTTGATTTACATTGAACTTTTGCAATACATTACATAACATTTTTTTTGTTGATGAGAGCTTATCAAATGACCATTTTATTAATAAAAAAATAAATAAAGTTGAAAATATGTGATTATATAAAAAAAATAAAGTAAAAAATCAACATTCAAATATACACTCGATCAACATTCAAAAATCTAACAATCCAACTAAATTCTAAGTTTTATAAATCATTAAACTTAAGAAGCCGAAAGAGTAAATTATTATATATTTCCATAAATGTAAAATATAAAAATTGTTTGTATACTTTTCAATAAATAAATAATATTATAACTTTAAATTAAAATAGCATTGAAAATAAGTTTTAATTGTTTATATATTCCACATGTTTTTTACATTTTTATTCATAATTTATAGTAATTTTTTATTTATATGTATACATATACAATGATTTTTAAAAAAAATTGAGGGGGTGCCACGGCCCCCCTGGACCTAATACAGGTCCGTCCCTGGTGGGGGTAGCATGCTTTTTTACCCTTGATTTCACACACACTCACATAGGTGTGTGTGTATGAGTATGTGTAAATCAAGGGTGAAAAGGCATGTGGGAGCAGTGCCTCCACATGCAGCATCGAATCCTCCCATTCACGGGGCCTTGCTATGAACAATATTTATTAAAATTATGATATATTTTTATTTTAAATTTTTTGAAATGAGTTTTAATTTGGTAGTGAAACAAGACAAAGAAAAAAAAAATGGTATGAAAGCCTATGTTTTAAGCATTGTTTTAAATAGCTCGCTATATAGCATTTTTTTTTCAAAAAAATGCGACGTACTGTATATATTTAGCGTTTTTCCCGAAAAGCTTACGCGAAATGTTGAAATGACACGTTTTCTTACGCTATTCCACGCTATTGTGCGCTAAATTACGTTATATTTCCGCAACGCATTTAAACAATAAAATATTAAAAAACTCGTATTTTTTAGGGATCAGGGTCATATTTACAAATGACAACTAAAACAAAAAATTTTGATAATGATTTCAAATTAATTAAGAGCATGTTTGGATATAATTTTTTTTTTGTTTTGTTGGATTTTTTGGTTTGATTTGGTTAATTTTGAAAAAAGAGGCATGGTTAGTTGTTAGTGGGTATATTAAAATAATATTTTAAATAAAATAATTAAAATTAATTTGATGTAAAAGTAGGAGAGTGTGATTTGAAGTGATGGTTAGTTAAAATAATATGAGTGGATGAATAGTGAATTTAGGTTGATGTGGTGTGTATGAATGATTGATTGATATTATTTAATTATATTGATAATATTGATGATAATGATGTTGAGTTAAAAAAGTGGCTTATTTAAAAGTTGATTTTTTTTTTAAATTTTTTGTACGCAAACATATCCTAAAAGTTTGAAAATGCAAAGTTCTAAGTTGAATAGTGCAATATTTATCTGTCTATTTCCGTTATATCATTTTATTTTTTGATATTTGGCATTTAAATAAAGAATAAAAAGTTTATATCTAATGATTAGTATTAAATTGTAGTTAAATAAAAAAATAATAATTTATAATGCATATACTTAAAATTAAACTATGACTTACCTCATTATATCTTCGTTGTTTGTTTTTACTTTTTAGTATATTTGATTTATTATTAAATATTTATATTATGATATTTACATTTAACATTTGTGAGAACTAATTCTTAGATGTTATTTTTGAAGTCATTCAAATACTATGATAATTTTTGGAATCAACCATCTAGTTTTATTATATGCAAATATATTTATAATATTTCTATAAAAAAAATTATACCCAAATAGCTTACGCAATATGCAACATTATTTACGCTACGCTGTATAAAATCCAAAATGTGACGTATTACGCTATAAACGTTTTAACTTTTAAAACACTGGTTTAAATGAATTCGAGCATCTGTAATGCTTTAAGTCTAGTTTTGCTTATGTGGCACTTAAATAGACTTAAGTCTTGGATGACATAGATTTAAAAATAACAAAATTGACTCCAATGCAAATAGATTAGGTCTCTACTAGAGTCTAAAATAGAGTTAAAGATAGACTGTGTCTCTTTTTTCTGCTGTCGTATCAGCACGACCCAGTCTATTTGCACTTGCATTGGAGAGTATATTTTTCTAGACTGGGTCTATTTCCTATGTGTCATGTATATTTTTTTGAATAGACCCAAATCATTGTGGGTGCACTTAGGTGAACATTGTTTTAGAATAATTAAACTTTGGTGGGGAAAAATATTAAAAAGGAATCCATATTGAAAATTATCCAAAATATTTACACTATAACACTTATCTTAAAATTTTGAAGATACACGAACAAGAACACCAATACTATCCCGTCTATATATAATTTCAGAATACGCTGAGCCTACGTGGCAAACTCTCATGCTTCGTAATCCTATTTGGCAAAAAATTATGCTTTGGAGTTAGGTTTGGACATAAATTAATAGTTACATTAATTATATTTTAATATTGTTTTCTATTATAACCATTGAATTAAAAATATATTTTAAAAGTTGATAACTTTTGTATTTCTTATCGGTTTTACATATATAATATATCAAATTAATCATCTTTTGATGAACTTCGATTTAACATCCATATTGTATATATAAAATAAATAAATTATATTTTATCTTTATATAATAAAAAATATTTATTAAAATTAATTAGAAAATAAAATTATTATCAATTTATATTTATGTTTAATGTAATTATATGTTATAAGGTAGAAAATTTATCATAATATAACACATATAAGTCGCACAAGTAACATGTGTCAAACTAAAATATATAATAATATATTCATTCATATTTTTATTATTTGTCACTTTGGTTTAATTGATCATAGGTAAAATAATTGTCGTTTTAGATAGTTCGTTCATATTTTTCCATTTTTAACTCTCCATCTAATACACAATGTCTCTTCATTAAGGATGGCAGCGGTTCGGGTTCGGATCGGATGGAACCTCAGGGCACCCAAAACCAAAACCCAAACTTAAAAACCAAAACCAAAACCAAAACTGTTTCGGGTGAAAATCCTTCACCAAAACCAAAACACGCGGATACCCAAAAACCAAACGGATACCCAAAAAACTAAAAATATTATAATAAAACACCAAAGACAACAACATAAAACATGATAACGCGAGGAGAGGGAGGGGTCACGCACGGGAGTCGGGAGAGGAGAAGAGTTCGGTCGGCATTTTTTTTTAGTCGGGATGTTGGTGGCGGCGCGGCTGTTGGTCACGCAGGCACGAGAGAGGATAAGAGGCAGAGGAAATTTCCACTTATATAGCTAGGGTTTTTGGTGGGCTTTTTGATGGGCCGTCTATTTTGGGCACCCAACGGAGCACCACGGGCGAAATATAGGATCCGCACCAAAACCGAAGACTTTCGGGTACCCGAAACCGCAAAACCGTGGGTGAAATTTGGAACCAAACCAAAAACCGCGGATATCCGAACCGAAACCGAACCGCTGCCATCCTTACTCTTCATATCCTATCTCCATCGTTTTCCATAACATCCATTAAATATGGTTAATATTGTAAAGAAAAATAAATCTTAATTAGTGTGTTGCATTTGAATTGATATTATGAAGTCCGTTTGTATTTTACTATTTAAATATATATATATATATATATATATATATTATACAAAACAGTAATATATATCTTTATAAATAAAATTTAAATTTATTTATCAAACTAAATTAAATTATATCAAATAAAACTATAAAGTATATTATAAAGTAATAGAAATTGGTATGTATTCTTTTAAAAATGATATTTTTTACAAATCTAATTGGTATGTTGTCAATGCAATAAAAATAAATAATTATTTATATAAATTCTAAAATTATATATAAAGTTAAAAAAATTTGAAGCACGACTGATACGACACTTGATGTATTAGGCATCTAATTAAGTAAAAAAAATTAATCTGTTTTGTTTAATACTAAATAAACATATTCTACACTTGTGCATATACATATCACCATATTATTTCTATTTATTTAAGATATATATTTTTGTACTTATGTAATAGTAAATAATATCGATATTTTTATATGATATAAGTAAAAAAATTTAACACGGGTTGATATTTTCATTTAATGTACGAGTGTTTAATTATTATGATTAAAAAAATATAATTTGACAATTTAATTAAAACTCAAAGTAATATTTTATATATAATTAAATTATTTTAATTTTAAAAATAAAATAATATTTTTTACAAAAGCTTTCTAATACAACACCTATTTAATACACGAGTATTTTCCTAGTGTTACTTAAATAAAGAATATTGTTATAAATTTAAAGAATACGAACAAGAACACCAACAGTGTAAAATATTGTTAATTAAATAAAGAATCACATGTCTTTGAATAAGTCCAAAAATAACAAAAAAAATTCAGCCACTTGGGTTTTTTCTCAAGTCTTCAATTTCAACCTCTCCACTCCATCCCCACTATATCTTCCTTCCATTTTCACACCGTCCAAAAACCATTAAACCAGAAACCATTAAGTAAAACGGGAAAAAAAAAAAAAATGTCTGAGAGAACAAAAGAATGGCCAATCAAGACAGTTGTAATCCTAGTCCAGGAGAACAGATCATTCGACCACATGCTGGGATGGATGAAATCCCTCAATCCCGAAATCGACGGTGTAACTGGCCAAGAATCCAACCCGTTATCAACATCCGACCCGAACTCGACCCGAATACACTTTGGTCAACAGTCGACCAATGTGGAGCCCGACCCCGGCCACTCGTTCGAGGCCGTGTTTGAACAAATATACGGCGTACCATGGGACAACGAAAAACGAGCTTCGGCAGCTAATAATTTGGGTCCCACAATGGAAGGATTTGCTCAGCAAGCAGAGAGCATAGAGAAAGGGATGGCCCGTGTAGTGATGAACGGGTTCGGGCCCGAACAGGTGCCCGTTTACAAGGAGCTGATATCAGAGTTTGCAGTTTGCGACCGTTGGTTCTCTTCGGCCCCCACGTTGACTCAGCCGAATAGGCTTTTTATACACTCTGCCACGTCATATGGGGCCATAGCTAACGACAGGAAGATGCTGATTAAAGGATATCCGCAGAAGACGATTTTCGAGTCGGTTGAGGAGGCTGGCTTCTCTTTTGGGATTTACTATCATTATCCTCCTTCAACTCTCTTTTACAGGTAATTTTACTTTCTTTCTTCTCTCTATCTCTCTCTCATGATGATTCAGAAACTTGGATAGGCCTAAGCAAAAACTACAAACATGAAATTATTCATTTCATTTCATTTCTGGTGGGATTTTGTTTGTGTTTTCTTTTTTCTTTTTTTTTTTTTTTTTTTTTTTCACTACGTTTTTTATGAANTCTGGATTATTTTGATTGAAGATAGAAGCAGCAAATGAGATTTTCATTGACCTGTAGTATTTTAATCTGTAGATGAGTAGGTGTCATTTTTAAATAGTGTTCGTTTCGAAAATCCCATTAACTTCCATATTGGGATTAAGAGAATAATTTGGCACATTATGCATTATTGGGTTTTGAAAAAAGAGGAGATGTGACCAGTGACCCAACTTTGATCCATAATAAAATATGGATTAATCTTCTCAAAAGAAATGAGATTTTGAAAATCTGTCCTTGTCATTATTGACAATGCTTTGGCATCCAAATGAAAGCATCGAGTCGAACACCTGTAATCCTATATCTGATTATTAATTAACTTAAAAGAAGTAATTAGAATCCGGACCCACCGGCTAAAGCAGCAGCCTAGCCAGCTTTTATGTTGAACCCTCTTCCTAGATAGATTCAAAGCAGTCAATAATGACTATATGATGGCTTTTACTTTTCTTGATACCCCTTTTCTCAATTATCTCAATGCTCAAACTAACTAGTAAAAAAAAAAATAAAAAAAAAAATAAATCCTGAAATAGGAACATGAGGAAAGTGAAGTACATAGACAACTTCCACCAGTTTGACCTCCACTTCAAGCGGCACTGTCGAGAGGGGAATCTCCCGAACTACGTCGTAATCGAGCCAAGATACTTCGAAAGCAAACTCGTCCCGGGCAACGACGACCACCCGCCCCACGACATCTCGGAAGGGCAGAGGTTAGTGAAGGAAGTGTACGAGTCCCTGAGATCGAGCCCCCAGTGGGAGCACATTCTGTTTCTAGTAATATACGACGAGCATGGGGGTTTTTACGACCACGTGCCAACACCAGTGGCTGGCATTCCCAGCCCAGACGGCATTGTCAGCCCTGAGCCGCAAAGCTTCCAGTTCGACCGCCTTGGGGTTAGGGTCCCAGCCATCTTGGTGTCTCCTTGGATTCAACCTGGGACAGGTTAGTTGTTAGTGGATATATTAAAATAAAATTTAAAATAAAATGATTAAAGTTGATTTGATGTAAAAGTGATACAGAGAGAAAAGATTTTAAGTGATTGTTAGTTAAAATTGTGTAAGTGGATGAATAACGAATTAAAATTGATGTGGTGCGTAGTAAGAATGATTGAGTGATATTATTTAATTATATTGAGATGTTTTGTATCCAAACATCCTCTTATCTTTTTTCCAAGATTCTTCTCATTGTTTTTATTGCACCTTTTTCTTTTTATCTTTTTAATTATTCATTGTTAAGTGGGAACACACTAACTAATATGTTATGGGGGAAATGCAGTGTTACATGGACCTTCCGGGCCATATCCCACGTCAGAGTTTGAGCATTCTTCAATTCCAGCAACTGTCAAGAAGATTTTTAATCTTAAAAGCTTTCTGACTCAGCGTGATGCTTGGGCCGGCACATTTGAGTGTGTTTTAAACAGGACAAGTCCCAGAACAGACTGCCCAGGTAAAGATTTTACAGTTATTGGCTAATATAATACTTATTACATAAAAGTGTTTTTCATAAATTCTTCAAGAATATCCATTTACCATTGCAGTTGAGCTGTCTGAACCTGTAAAAATGAGGGATACTGAGGCAAATGAGGATGCAAAGCTAACTGACTTTCAACAAGAGCTTGTCCAAATGTGTGCTGTTCTGAAAGGCGACCATGATAACTCTGACATTTTCCCTCACAAGACAGTGAAGGAGATGAATGTTGTCGAGGCCGTTGATTATATGGGAAGCGCTTTTCAGAAGTTTAAGGATGACTGTGACAATGCCATAAGGAACGGAGCTGACGTGTCCCACATTGTCTGTTTTCCTGATCTGCCCGAAAATCACGTTCAGAAGTCATTTGCACGAAAAATGTTATCATGTTTGACTTGTGGCCATTAAATAGTGGGCCCATAACCTTCTGTTTGTCTCTCACATTCGACTTAGTCGGTTGAATAATAATGTGTTACTGCTTATCTGCATTATAATTTGTATGGTTTGGGATTATCAAAAGAATGACTTAAGGAGAATGAAGAAAATAAAAGCAAAACTAAAGTCGAGGCACATAATAATTATTGTGCGTTTGCTATTAAAGACCAAAAGACACGTTATGGTCACTAAGGGTCGTGATCTTACCGTGCGTCACGGACTCGTACGCTTTCCGTTCTAAGTCTAACACTTACAAAAAATGGAACTAAAATCGATAGAAAACTAATTTTTTGTTTGCAATCCCCCCACATGAATGAAATTAATGTATGTATGCTTGATAGTCCTAACGAACCGTCATTGCATTAGGAAAAATAGCTTTTGGCTTTAAATCTTTCTTAATGAAATACTATCGGATATAGTAGTCGGTTAGTAGCGCGATGCTTTGAACTTACCGGTTGTTTGTTTGCACCAAGATAACAATACTCACACAACAACAACTCTAACAATTTCTTGTTCTCATGTTGTGTCCATTTCGACCCTGGACCATATCTCGGTTTAGTAAGTGTTCGATTGAAGCAACTTATTACTTCTTACTTACAAAGGTGATTCTACTATAAAGAGTATCATGTCTTACTCTACCCTTAGGTATAGGAATATTAAAAGTCATCGACTTAACCTCACCAGTAATCAGATTTTAACACTTGACGGTTAGAAACGAGCAAAAAAATTTTCAAGTGTTTAACTGAATTGTTAAAACTTAGTTTTCTCATTGACCCAAGGTTTCGGGATCTCTGATTCTCATGGTTGGGTTACCGTTAAGACTGCTTATTTGTTGTGCATTTGCGTCCAACTCATTTTCCTAAACAATTTGTACAATTTACCTCGTTTTATGTTTTTGTATACTTTGACTTCACATAGTCAACCGATATAACCCAATAATTATCTTATGAAATTAAGTCTCTGACGTCTATGTCTAAACTTACTGTTATATAAACTACTTTGTGCTCTTCTAATTACTGATTGATTATCACAAAGAATCATCATGATGATCACAATTTATTCTACCATGGAATATCTTATAGAAAATTTTTAAGTCATTTAACTTCTTCCATGCCTTTATTCCAAATTTATAAACTCGGACTCCGTTGTGGACCTTGCTTTGTGTTTAGATTATTTTCATTAGAAAACTCAACCCACCTAAAGTGAACACATAGTCACTTTTTGTCTTAGATTTTTTCATGTCTGATACTCGATTTAGCATTATCAAAATTCATCGTTCGAGATTTTTTTTTTTTTTTTTCAAACGGTAGACATTCTCGTTAAAACAAACCAAGGGCAAAGACCCCTAATACAACTGGAATGAACAGAGAGATTCATACATAAGGTATGGCTTAGATCACCAAAACACACAAACAACTCACCCACAAACACACCAGAACAAACAGATTACTCCCAACAGGAGAATAACCTACTCCCACAACAACCCAAAGCACAAACTACGGAACACACAACCACAACAGACAAAACTACACCTAAAGGACAAGAACAAACAAAACAAAACAAATACACTGAAAAACAACTAAATAAACATAGACCTTCCTCATCGCTCGAGTTACTCGTGAACGTTCTTATTTTACTTGCTAAAATGCAACGTTGAGGCGAGTACTATTTGAAAAGTACCTCAAACCTCCAATATTTCCACATACTTTAGCGATAAACTAAATATTCTCGAATTCTCCTCAAAGTGTAGAGTCAAGTATACATACACTTAAATTTGAGATTTTATCGAACACATCGAACCTCTTCAACATACTTTTGACATGATGAGATTCTGCCAAACAATTACTTCCGATATCTTAGTAACTTAATCTTCAAAATCACATTGGAATTTCACAAACTTTTCATGTCAAAGTTTATCTTCTTGAAATTCATGAACACATCATGTTAATATTTCACAGATCATCATTGTCTATATAAGGCTTACGATTACAATGATTCGGTGGAACCTTAAACATAGATCCATATTGTCCTTCAATGAATTTGAAATCGTTCGATAAAATTATTTCAACAAACTTTTCATGCCATTATTGAGGTATTTTTCCAATAGCCAAACCACCCCCACATTTTAAGTTATAAGTATGAATGTTTTTGCTCTTTTTATAACTCAAACTGAGTTTCGTATCTACATTCGTGTGATTCTTTCCATGCCCGAACACTCCTATATTTTAAGGTATAATTATGAATGTTTTTGTTCTTGTTATAACTCAAATGGGAGTTTCGTATTTACCTCCATGTGATTCTTTTCTTTACACATCACAACAATTTTAATTCATTATTCATCCACTCACATAATTTTAATTAATCATTACTCTAAATCATCTATCTCCTATTTTTACATCAAAACAACTTTATTTATTTTATTTTAAATATTATTTTTAATATAAATTTAAAAATATCATTAACAACTAACTATACCATATTTTTTAAATTAATTCTGATTAATAATAAAAAAAAAAAATCTCATACAAACACGCCCTAAGGTAGTTTCCATTCCCGTGAGAAACACTGAATTGGTAAAAACAAAAAACAAAACTTGTGTTCAGAGTCACTGTCATCACGCAGTTTGGTGCGCGAGACAAGCTAAATATCACAATATTTTATTTCTATAATAGAAAAAAATAATTTAGAGATAAACGCAGTTGATATTTGAGCTAGTAATCGCTCTCACATGGGGTAGACCCTAAGAAACGTTTGATCCGCCAAATCTCATAAAAATTCAATCTTCGTAGATTGTACTGATTCTACCATCTTCTTCGAGCAATACCCTCAAGCACAGCATCGTATTCTCAGAGCTTCAAAATCAATGGGACAAATTATTGAAAAATTCCAAGGTTTTGTTTTTCTTCTTATTCTGCCTACTATTTTTTCTGTTCGATGAGGCACACTCTTTTAGGTCAAGCAACGTATGGGCCTCTCTGTCTTCATTGCCAACTTGTCTATGTGTGATTTACCTTTTCTCTTTTCTTTTTCCTTTTTAGATTCATTGTTTGTGCTTCTTGTTTGGAAGTATTCTGAATTTATGATTGAATTTTTACCTTACTGACGCGTAAAAGATTGAAA
>BKCP01013625.1:998001-1013633 GCA_008636005.1 Striga asiatica | reverse complement strand
AAGCACCTTTATCGAACTATAAAAAACAAAGGCAAACCTAAGTACACAAATTCTATGAAATTGAGATCCCAGTACCTCTCGATGTCTTCATAGCAATCGTTTTTCTTCTGTCGAATCTCAGTGTCCTATGAAAAGATGAATAGGGCTTCGATCAATCAATTCGAAAAAACTAATAATATATTTGAGAAAAATAAAGATCTAATACTTACGGTAATTGGGACACGAGATTTAGCCTGAACTGCATCGGAACACAGTAAAAGTACGGCTACGATAATTGCCAGAAACAATTTCCCACAGTTAGAGGAGTCGACCATCCTGATATATGTCTTGCTGATTTTCTAATCTCCGATAAACGCATGACCTGGAATGTTCGATGTTCGGTTGGATAGCATCTACGAGCACCCACAATGCTTTGGTCCCTTAACAAAAAATCACATGCCACATGGGAAATAGACTTAGTCTATAAAAAAATATTTTTCAATGCAATTAAAAGTGGACATGGTCTAGCTTATGTGGCAATGAAAAAAATAGACAAAGTCCACACTTAGGTCTATTTTGGACCAAGTACAAACCCAAACACTCATCATTTGTTCTTAATTTAATTTTTTTTTAATGAATAAAAACATATTAGAACATTTCTATTGGTTGACATGTATGCTAGACCTAGTCTATTTATTTTTGCATTGCAAAGTTTTTGAGTTTTTCTACTTGGGTTTGTCTATGTCATTTAAAACTCAAGTCCAATTATATGCCACATATACAAAAAGAGACCCAAAGCATTGTGGATGCTCTACAATGCATAGTGTTAGTCTAATCTATCATTATATAAAAAGAATAACTTTTTTATAAATTTAGAAACTTTTTCCCGTCAAAATCAATAAATATATCCTATATATAGTAATTGTTGGACAAATCTGAATAGGCAAAAAAATCGGCTCATTAATTGTGTAAAGATTTGTTTCTTTTTTTCCTTTTTTTAGTTTATCAAAACCGTTGTTTGACAATAAATATTTATTTTTCTAATTCCTATTTTTAGTATAAATCTACACGAGTTTATCTCTTCTGTTACAAAATCTCATTGCTTGACAATAAATATTTGTTTTTCTTTTTCCTATTTTTAGTATAAATCTACACGAGCTTATCTCTTTTGTTACAAAATCTCATTGCATACGTCTCAGGTGTTTAAAAAATCTCATCCATTATCTATACAGATTTGAAAAAATAAAATAAAATAGAAACCAATTCATAATTACTACTAGAAATCCATTATCTACTTTAAGAAGCTAATTTTCATAGGTCTAATTACTAATATTTTTACAAATATTATAAGCTAACCATACAAAAAAGTATAATAATACTTTTGAAATAGTGTGTAATCAAATTTTTTTATATTCTCTTATACAAAATAATTTTACATTGTTTGACCCCGAGTCTTTAATTTATAATTATTAAGTATTGTTTATCCTTCTCTTTAATTTATAATTTTTTTTTCTTCCTCTTTTTAAATATGATCAATAGTAGTTTCCACTTCCGCCATTGAGTGACTCAAACTCAAGGTCTATTTATAATATTGTTAACTTAATATTGTTCCCATGCATCGCACGGGGTACACACTAGTGTAAATAAACCTAAGTCTTGACCTGAATAAAACTATGTCAAATTAACAAAACTAGTATTCGACCTGTGCATTTGTACAGATATAAATAAATTATTGTGAGTATGTACATATCATGATTAGTTATTTTTCTTTCACTTTTTTGCAGACCAAATTTACAATTAAAAGAGTTGGAATATTTTTTTTTTAAATTGCGTTTATCTGATTGGATGTAATGTATATATTGGTACGTCTTTTATTTGTGAATTATTTATTATTTATTTAGGAATTTTAAATATATTTTTTATTTTCAAAAAAAAAAAAAATTAAATGTAACAACAATAATAACATCTAATCACATTATACGGTCAACACATTATATGGTCAACTATCATTAATCAAAAGTTTAAAATGATTTTTGTAATTTTGAAGTGATGAGTATTAATTATTTAATGATTAAATGAAAGATTAAATACATCAAAATGTAACGGTTTTTGGAGGGAAAATTGTTAAATTGCCACATATGTAAAATTAAAATAGGTTTTATTAAATTCTATTAGCTTGTAATTATATATATATAGATTCACTTTAATGCCAAGAGACTAGATCTCTACTCAAGTCTAAAATAGACTTAAGGGTAGATCGAGTCTCTTTTTTCTGACTGTCACGTTAGCAGGACATAGTTTACTTTTATTTGCATTGGAAAATATATTCTTTTTAGACTGGATCTATTTCTTAGGTAGCATAGAATTTTTTGTGATTGAACCAAAAGCAGTGTGGATGCTCTATACATTGGGTCTAATTTTATATATGTGGCATATAAATGGACTTAAGTCCTAAATGACATGGACAAACCCAAGTAATAAAACTTAAAAGTTATTCAATGCCAAAATAAAATACTAAGTCTCCAATACATGTCAACCAATAAAAATGCTCTAATATGTTTCATTTATTAAAAGAAAATTTAAATTAAGAATGATTGATTAGTGTTCAGGTTTGTATTTGAGTCCAAAATAGACCCAACTGTGGACTTGGTCTTCTTTTTTTTATCGTCACATAAGTTAGACCATGTCCACTTTTAATTGCATTGAGAGACATTTTTTTATAGACTAAGTCTATTTCTTACGTGGCATATGATATTTTATTAAGAGACTCAATGTTGTGTGGGTGCTCTTAGAGCATCTACAATCACAAAAAATTGTATGCCACTTAAGAAATAGACTTAGTATAAAAAATGTAGTTTCTAAGTAGAGACCTAGTCTCTTTGAAGTGGATTTTATCAATTTTACATAGTTTTATCCATGTCATACAAGACTTAGGTTTATTTACATGCCACAAAGGCAATACTAGACCCAATGCATTGTAGATGCTCTTAGGGCTCGTCAAGGCTTCAGACTGGTCTAAGGGACGGTGATATCGTTCTGATTATGGTTACTTTCTAATTTTTCGCGCAGTGACATTTTATTATTTTCACACACACACACACACACATATATATATCTATATATATAAAAGTTAGATTATTTTTAAAATTGTATATTGTTCTGATTATGTTATTTTCACATTTATTATTTTCACTTTCCCCTTATTTGTTTGTAATAGTTGCAGAATTGCTAACAACTTTGATTCTTCATTCTATTGATTCTGGCATGCTCAGAGACTTGAAATGATCAAGGAATGGTCCTTTGCTCTCCCACCTACTCTTTGCAGATGATTCATTGCTCTTTTGTAAGGCTGGTTCAGATCAAGCTGAATTCTCATGATCATTCTTGAGAAATACAGACTTTTTACAGGTTAAACAGTCAATCTGCAGAAATTTGCCATTTTCTTTAGTAGGAATACTACTCAGCAGGTTCAGACATCCACTTGCAGAATTTTAAATGAAATTGTTCCTCATAGGTCTACAAGATATTTAGGCCTTTCACTTGGCATTGGCAAGTCCAAGAAGGAAGAAGTGTTTGATTATCTGTTGACCTCAGTCATAAATAAACTCAGTAGTTGGAAATCCAAGCTTCTCAGCCCAACAGGCAAAGAAGTGTTGCTTAAGGCAGTGATTCAGGTATTACCAATATTTTCAATGTCTTGCTTCAAAATCCCATTATCTCTTTGTGCAGAAATTTCAAAACTTTGTGCTCAATTCTGGTGGGCTTCAGGAGATCAGCAAGCTAAAGGAATCTATTGGAAAGCAGAAAGTATCTTTCTCTACCCAAATTGCAAGGAGGACTTGGTTTCCATGATTTACAAGTCTTTAACTAGTCTCTCATTGGCAAACAATTACAGAGAATTGAATCTAACCCTGACCTTCTGGTTAGTCAGATTCTTAAAGACAGATACTTTCAACATTCATATATCAAACATGCATTCAAATCTCAAAGTGGCTCTTGAATGTGGAATAGCTGGATGGAAATGATGCCTACATTCTCCAAATGGTTGAAGATTGAAATCAGATCTAGAGCAGATACAAGAATCTCAGACTTCAACTGGGTGCCTCACCTTCATAAGCTTTCACCTACTCTGATTCCAATTGCTAGAGGACATCTGATTTGGGTTCATGAGTTATTGCAAGATGATGGGAAGCATTGGAATGATTGGTTGGTGAGCAGATTTTTGATGTTGTAGACAGTGAAGCAATACTTAAAATTTCTACACTTAATCCTGACAGAAAAGACAGGCTGTATTGGGTTTGGAGAAGAAAGGGCACTTTACAGTCTCAAGCACTTATGACTATCTGTCCAAGATCAAACTCTCTCAGTTAGACATACCAGAAAGCAGCTCACATGCCACTCTTTTCCAGGCCATTTAATTTAGACACTGGAAGCTGAAAATTGCAGGGAAATTGAAGCATTTTTTATGGAAATGTCTTCCAGCTGGCACACTACCTGTGGCAAGTCATCTGAAGAAAAGGAAAGTGAACATTGATCCTATATGTGAAATTTGTGGTGAGCCTACAGAGACTGTTGAACATGTTCTTTTTTCTTGTGCTAGAGCTATTCAGACTTGGAAATTATCTCTTGTACATTGGGATGGACTTCTCCATTGTACTGATTCATTCAAAGCATGTTGGTATCAAGTTTGTTCACTAGATCACTCTGAAGTGGCCGAAGCTAGGATTCAACTGTCAACATACATCCTTTGGTGGCTTTGGAATTCTAGGAACATCTGGATTTTTCAAAAGTCTCTCATGCCGGGATTCATGTTGATTAAAGTAGCTCAGTGGGATTGGCTTGCTTTTTCCTCAGCTTCTTAGTTTGCTTTTCTCTATTTTTGTAGGAGGTAGACTTCTTTGCTAGGCTTCATTGCAGTGGTAGGAAGTCTATCTCATTGATTTTATTTTCTGGTTTGGTCATCATTCCCGGATTTCTCTTGTTGAGGTTCTAGGCTACATTATGGTGCGCCTCTCATTTTTATATTTCGATGCAGTTATGTACAATGGACCTTGTATTCGAACTTTGTTCGTTTTGAGTGATTTTAATTTAAAATTTTTTGGCAAGTTTGTTAATGAGATAAATTCGGTAAGACAAATGATTAATTAGTTAAAATATTATATTAGTTATATTTTGAAAATTCCAGTTAGATAAATGTAATTATATCAATTAGTTTGTTAGGAATGTGATTATATGGAAGTTAAGATAAAATGAAATGTACCCAAAAAATCTGCTTGTGATCTTTTCCTTTAAATGTTTGAATTTAAAAACATAATAACCAAATTTAGATTATATCACGTTAAGGAAAAAATAAATAATAAACATTTATTAAAGAGATAAATAAATAATATTTATCACTTAGATAATAAATAATAAACATTTACACGTAACAAAAAAATAAATAATAATAAATTTAAAAACATAACTTAGAATTTCAAATAAAATCAAAGGAGGGATAACTCATTTTTTTACAAAAAGTTTCTAATATATTGGTATATAAGTATCTCACCTAAGAATAATCATACCATTTTTATTTCATAAAAATTGGCAAGTTTGTTAGAGAGATAATTCCAGTTAGATAAATAATTAATTAGTTAAAATATTATATTAATTATATCATAAAAAATCAGTTAGATAATGTAGATAAAAAATATATTATTAATTAGTTTGTTAGAGATGTGATTATATGAAAATCAAGATAAAATAAAATTTACCCAAAAAATCTGCTTGTGATCTTTTCCATTAAAAGTTTGAATTTAAAAATTTTATACCGAATTTAGATTATATCACATAAGAAAAAAATAAATAATACATGTTTATTAATATATTAAAATATGTAATTTTGAATTTCATATAAAGTAAAAGGCATGATAATTCAAATTTATTTTTAAATTTTTTATAAAATAATTAATATTTTAGTAATTATATCAGTAAGAATAATCGTATAATTAATTAGATTAAATATTATATTAATTATATCTTAAAATATCCGATTAGATAACTTGGATAAAAAAAACATTATATTAATTAGTTGTTTTTTTTTTCAAAACGATAGAAGCAATATATTAACCTCAAAGGGGAACACCGTTCGAATAAAAAAGACCAACAACCTAATGAGCAAAAACTAAAAAGCCGAAACTAAAAATGGGAGGACACGCTTACAAATCGGCCTAAAGACACCAAATGAACAAANTCAAAAAAATTCAAAAAATTTGAATAAGAATCATGGGCGGGATTCTTCTAAAAATTTCAAAAAAAAAATCCTTTATTGGTAAAAAACGAAAAAATGAGCGGGAAATTTACATACTATTTTTGTATTTTTTTTTCTCTATTATATAGTAACTAGTATGTGGCCCGTGCGATGCACGGGTAAATAATATTAAATAATAATTATAAATTGACGATATAGGTAAATAATATGTATTCGTTTAGGAATTTGAGTGCCACTTTGAGATTTTTTAAGATTTGAGACTTTTAAGATGGTCAAATTCTAGAGGAATACTATGAAATCGTAAGTGTGAATGTGAGATTTAGAGTGAAATTTTGTATAATGTTTTTTTCTTTCAAATCATAACTAATCTTAAAAAGACCTAACAAATCTTGATCTCAAATAAGTTAAATATTTAAGGATATTTTAAATTTTTTTTAATTTTTAAATATCAAAGATGAACCGCTTTTGTTACAAAAAAATGTGGACACAATTTTGAATGTACATCCCGTCTAAATATCAGTTTTATTCTAAAATAAAAATTGAACGTGGTTTTATCCAATTTACACACTTTTTTTTGAAAGAAAAAAATATTCAATAAGATTGAAAGAATTAGTTAAGAGTTATACAACTATTTGTTTCCAAAATTTGTATCCAATTTGTACGGTTTTTAAATTAATTTGTATTTAGAATTATTTTCATAAATAATTGACACATTTTTTGCATAAGAATCTCCAAATTTGTTACCAAAAAATATATGATTTAAATTTTGGTAAAAAAAATAAAAAATTTGTTACCAGCTAAGTCCGAAAGTCAATTTTTTACTATTTGTAAACCATGCCACCAGAAAACAATTCTCCATCCCTCCATTGGAAGACCATATATGAGGACACTATACATTCATCCCCAGATCACATTCTAACTATAATTTCTACCAATGCATGTCAATAGTCAATACTCATGTTTGCACAGTGGACCATCATGTGTTGGTATAATGAGAACTACGTTCATATCTCGACCCGGGTCATTACAATTGAACAGTAAATTACCTTATAATAATATGAAAAACAAACACAAATAAGGTGAAATAAGTAATAGTGACTTTTAGTTTGGGGAATCACTGATCAGTCGAGCCTGCCCGAGGACTAATTCCATGATTTAGATAGAATATTAGACCATATGTGAGGATGATTGATTTTTATTATTTAATTATATTGATAATATTGAATAAGGTTACGATTGAGTTAAATTTGAGTTGTGATTCAGAAAATATAATCAAAATTTATATCCAAGCACCGCCTAAGAGACTTGTAAAGTGAAGGGACAAAACTTTATTTTTGATACAACCCGATTTTATATCGCAAAATACCACTTTTACCGAATAATACCGACTAAAATACCAATTAAAATACTGGATATATGAAATTAAAAAAACGATTATTTGTTTATTAAATTTTTATATAAATTCAAAGTTCAATATTAATTTTAATGTGTTTACATTCGTTTTAATTCATTTTTGTATTATGAAAGTTAGTTTTATAAATTATTTATATTGTAATAAATTAATTTAATATTTATAGAAATCGCTAAACTAGACCTCAAACTACTAGAACTGCGTAATGTTGGCTCGTTCACTTTGATTACGTGTCTGGTATTTAAAACACTGACATCGAGCCTTGACAAATTTAAATACTTCCCACGTCAAGCTTTTATCTCGTCCCTTTTAATTAGTGCATTGATTTTAAGATTTTTAATAAATTGGTGTACAAAATATGACAAATTAGCAATTCATTAATTTCTAACCTATTTTTTAGCTCAGTGGTTGAAATAGATATTTTTAAGTTGGTGGTTTTATTTAACTGGTCAAAAAGTTTGTTTAAATTCCCAAATAGTAATAAACATATCGTTTTTATTTAAAATGAAGATTACACGCGAAAATTGAGTAGTTAAAAAAATGAAAAGTGGAGATGAAATTATGTGGACGAAAAATTTTCCATTATCACGCCTGAGCTGAACGTAAACTATTAACAAGTCAGGCGAACAAAAGTAGAGCAGCCTTGGACCTATATAAATAGCACAAGAAAAAAATAAATAAATAAATAAAATTAAAAATAAAAAATATAAATAAACAGCACAAGATATACATGGATAAACAGCACAACATACACGTAATAATATATTGTAATTAACTAATTATAGGCGAGGGCTGGAAGATGAGTATACCTATACTATTAAGGTTATTTTTTGTAAAACTAGTTGATAACTAGCTATTAGCTTATAGCTTTTACTAGAGGCTGATCTAAGTGTGCCTTAAGAGGGCTATTGTCCCTCCCAATTTTTTTTTTTTTACTATATATATATATGTATGTATATATATAGGTATTTGCCAATATTTTGCTCTTTTTTACCATCTATAATATATATTATATACATTATTATAAGCATGTATAATCTATACATATACCACATCATCATCACTGTTATTGAATCAGTCTATGTATTAAGAATTTTGAACTATATTATATTTTTATACGTAATTTTCCACAATCTTTAAATAGAATGTTTGTGTTTTTATTTTATAATATAATGATGAATTAACTGAATGTACGATGTGAAAAGTTGAAAATAAATAATTTCAAATAGAGAGTTGAAAATGCATTGCAAGATTTATTAGTATGGAGTCAATTGTTGATGAGTCTCGTGGTTTGAAATAATGTCGAATAAAAATTTAAAATATCAAACTTTAAAAGTTATGTCTATTGTAAAATATTTTTTATAATTTATGGTATCGAATTTAAAATGCAACTTTATGCCTTGTACGTATATAAAATGTGATATTATTAAATACCGTATATGCCTTCTAGGTGCTATTGGAGTCGAATTGAATACGTCATGATCAAGCTCGTGCTAGTTTAATAAATGTTTGAAAAAAATGTGAATTTGAGCTCAATTCATTTAATAAACAAATTCAATTGGTTGTTCAAGCTTTCGCGGTCAATTCGAGTTATATTCGCAAATAATTCATTTCAAATTACAATTTTAGTCTCCTCCAAAAATAATTTTTGGATCCGCCACTGGCTTTTAAGTAATTTTTGAACTTATAAGTTATACCCTATGACTTATAGCTGAAAAACTAGCTTATATGATAAAAGTGTTTGGTAAAAATAACTAAAAATAATAATTTCAACGTCGATTGCACTGCCAGAGCCTCCTGCACCCGGCTCGAGCCTATCTCCCCCACAGAAACAGCCAGAAGTTCCGGAGAAGCCCGGGGGAGGGCCAACTCCAAACAGTCGCACCGTCGTCCATGCGTCATCGAACGACGGCTCTAAGTTTTTCCTGGGAATCTCGTCCGCCATAGTTGCAACAACCCTCAAGCTCTGCACACAACCTTTCGAACGAGTCCCACAGACAGCGCCAAATGATGAAGTCTAACACTCCGACCGGCTGGAAATTGGTTCGTCCTCGCCTCCTTCACTAGTAGAACGCTACGTACCTGCAAAAACTCTCACACCGGAGGGGTTTTCCGGTGAAGAGCCTCAGATGCTTAAGTCAACATGTGTCTGAGATCAATTATCAAGAGTATAATTGAACGTAATGCCGAAATCGTAAGTCTCACCCCTATATATAGCGGTGATGTACCTATTCTAGGAGCTGCCCGAAAGTGCCAAGTCATCTACCCAAATTGCTCGAGTTTCCCTGTCGTATAACATACACTGAAGGTGTGTCAGAAGTGGTTACAGGGTACAGGCCAATCAGGCCACACCACATGTCCTCCCCACGCGGGGGTTTAATTCTCGTGAGATCTCCTCAAAGGCTCTAATGCTCGACCAAATCTAGGTCAATTTGAGGTGAAGCACTGATCGCTTCATGTCTGGGTTTTGGTCTTTCGGTCTGCTACTGTAGGTCGAGTTCGACAAGGCCATCCGAGGGTTCTGGTTCGACCTACTCTTCTTGAACCGAAATCCCCTTTAAGTTGTCTTCCAATCCATATGATCTTATTCGTATGATACTCGACTTCGACCGCCCTATTTGAACTCTGTTCGACCAGGGCGGTTTATTCGGTTTGCTCGACCGACCTACCTGACTAGTTCACTCTTTTAGGTATAGTATCCCATATCAGAGGTTATATGAAAAACTACCCAAAGAAGCTTATGAGATAAGTTAGAGCTTTTTAAAAAAGCTCATCCTACGAAACATAGCTTATTTGAATACAAGAAGCTTATAAGCTAACTGAATAAGCTATAAGCTAGCTTATTTGGTTACCAAATATAGCCTAATAAGCATAAATATTAATCTTCTAATAATAGCCTTGATGATGACCCCCTTTTTTCAAATGCGGTGGCCAAAATACTAATACTACGACGACCATATATATCAATTTGTTATTTAATTAATTCACTACGACGGCCAAAACATAACTTATTTGAATAAAAGAAGCTTATAAACTAACTGAATAAGCTATAAGCTAGCTTATTTGGTTACCAAATATAGCCTAAGAAGCATGGATATTAATCTTCTAACAATAGCCTTGATGATGACCCCATTTTTCCGAATGCGGTGGCCAAAATACTAACACTACAACGGCCATATGTATTAATTTTTTATTTAATTAATTTACTAGGGAATGAGATTTAAATTAAATCAAGAACCTCACTGTGTTGGTAAATAATTTCAATTCGATGACGTGCCTTAAAAACTATTTAAGATCATTGTGTGCCGAGGCGCCAAGTTGATGACGTCACCGAAATGAAGTCAAGAATGATTACTATGTCAAGTGTTTATTGTGTTTTTGTGTTTATTTTCGTGTGATTTATGTGTTTTAGTTTAGGGTTTTAGGCTCGTTTTATGTCAACCGGTCCATTTTTTCGTGTTTTATGTATTTTTGTTCTCGTTTGTGTTTTGGTATTTTGGCGTATTATCTTGTCTATTTTTTTGTGGCGTAGGTCCAAATTGCACGATCGGGAAGACGAGCTTGTGTCCGAACCTTTTTCCATGATTTCAATGCAGAGTCATTTCGAGACCAAACAAACGAGCCACTTGCTCGAGCCATCCGAGTCACAAGGAAATGCCTAGTGCTGGCGGCGAACTTGGATTCGCGAGCCGCGAGTCGCGCTCAGGGGGAGCTGCAGCTAATACCTTCACTTGCTGCGAACATGGTCTCGCGACTGGCCAGACGCACGTGAAAGAGAAGCTCGAGCACTCGCTGCCAGAAGTGACTCGCGATCATCGAAGCGCGCGAGTAAACCGTCCGTGCACTCGTGGCGAAGTACATTTGGCGACCTGCGGGAAGTCGTGTCCAACACCTGCCATCCATGCACACTCGCCGTGAGCTTGAACTCGCGCCCAGTGAATCGGCGCGCACTTGCGGCAGTAGGACCCCGGACTCGCTGCGAGTTGTTCGTCGCGTCCTGCGAAGCGGCACGGGGTAGCATCACCCCCGACACTCGCTGCCAACTTTCACCCGCGACCCGCGAGACATGTACCTGCCGCGACCAAGGCCCGAACCCGCGGCGAAAGGCATTTTGCGACCCACGAACACCTAATTCTAGTGTTATTTTCACCCAAAAATTCGCTGCGAAGTTGTTTTCGAGACCTGCGAGCTGCAGAATTAGTAAATATGTGTGCACCTAGTGTGTTCCCACTATAAATATATTTTGGCCCTTTGTATTTTGGCCATCTAGATTTCATTTGTCACTTTTCCACTTTGAGAATAGCTATTTTCTTTTTAGTCTTCTCTCTATTCTTTCTTTTTGGAGCTTATCATCATTTTCCGGCTTTGTTCAAGTTCCGAGCTTTTGAATCCGATTTTCATCTAGCATGCAATAGAAGATTGGATATTACTTTTAAAGCTCATTACTTCGATTTTTGCCTCGCTTTTACTTATGAAGTTTTTCAAAGAAATTTTGGGTGTTTGCTGGATGATGGATGGAGAGTTTGGACTTGATCATTGCTATTGCTTGTTTTAGTAGGGATTCATTGCTTGTCTATCTAGATTAAGGGTTAGGACTCTATTTAGAGCTTAATCACTTAGGTTAGAAGGTTAGGGTTAGTGACCTAGTGCTTAGAACTTGCAAATTTCCCTTTGTTGATTTCGCTTGGTTTCGATGACATAGAGACTCGGTAGTGTTAATTGCTTTATTCTCTAGTTTACTTGTTGCTTTCAATTCCGAGCATCGACTAGCATTAATTCACTCTCTAACACATTGATTAGTATGTTGAGCTTTTATTTTCTCGTTTTGTGTTATTTGGACAATTGGGTAGTGAACAAAGCTCCGAACCATCTTCCTTTGAGAATGACTCGAGGTCGGGTAGCTCGGTTACCAACTACCCACAAAATACTGATAAACAAATGGCGCCGTTGCCGGGGAAGGCATGTAGGACGCTAGTATGCTATTTGGTTGTCCCTTTTTTCTTGTGTTTCTCTTGATTTTTGTGAACCTTGCTTAATTTCTGTATTTCTCTTGATTTCTCTTGCTTTCTTAAGTTGATTGTGTTTGTTGATCTTGTTTTTTACTTTGTTTCCCATTGGTGCGTTCACGAGTGTAGTTGTTGTTTGTGTTTATGCGAGGTAGACGAAAGCGTGTACCCCGGAGGAGACACCATTGATCGATCTTTACGTTGAGCTCAACATCGACGAACCAAAACCCGAACCCGAACCAATGACGGATCAAAGAGAACTACCACCACCGCACCCGAACATGAGGTACTTTGCCCGACCGATTATTAAAGACAATACCTCGTGCCTTGTGCTCGGAGAGGCAGCCCGAAACTATGACCTCAAGACGATCCACCTCAACCAACTTCCCTCGTTTTATGGCCTCGCACAAGAGGATGCGCTCAATTTCATCTGAGATTTCTACTCCACGGTCAATACTTTCCCTCTACAAGGCTTAACCGAGAATCAACTTCGCATGAGATGCTTTTCGTATACCTTGAAGGATTGAGCAAAGACTTAGTTCATGACATTACTTCCGAACTCGCTCAACACGTGGGAAGCCGTCTACGAAAAGTTCATGGGCAAGTACTTTTCGCATCAAAAGACAACCGACCTCCGAGCATAAATGACCTCAAGCCGTCTATCAACTTCAATGCCCGCACCATCATTTTTTTTTTCGGTGTGCTTAACCAATTCTTCTATGATGGGCTCTACCAAACTCTCCAATATATGGTTGACCATGCAGCCAGAGGAGATATCGGGAGTCACATGGCCGAGGAGATCTATGAGTTGTATGAAATGTTGAGCGAAAACTCCCAACTTAAAAGTGTACGCAAGAGGGTTCCCGTAAATGAGGCTACACAATCGTCGGGTTCGTCTAATGAGGCCGTTTTGGCTAAGTTAGCCTCATTGGAGGAGGAACTCAAATATCTTCGCCTAAGGGATGCAAAGTTGACTCAAGTAGTTATGGCGGAGGTGTGTGGATGTTGTGGAGAGACGGGGCATGGAGGCCATGAGTTCCGCGATATATGGAGCCGGTTTATGACCTGAATCTCGTGACGGTCCCTTTCGACGTCAATGCCGTGCAAGGGCATGCTTCCCGGGCTCAAAACGATCCTTCCTCGAACACCTACAATACCGGGTGGAGGAATCACCCTAACTTCTGTTGGAGGGACCCAAAGGCGAACTATGCACCTCAACCGGCACCACCTCAAGCCTACGCCCCACCTCAAGCCTATGCACCACCTCAAAATCGACCTTATCAACCGAGGCCCGAGTTCCAAGACTACCAACCGAGTCCCGAGTTTCAAGGCTTCCAACAAGGGCGTGGAAGATTTGTTCCAAGGCAACCGATGCCACCTTAACCAGAGCCCGAGAATGAGACTAAGGCGAATTCCTCAGATGTTCGAATGACAATATGGAAAAATATCTTCAAAGCCTTGCATCGACCATGTCGACCCTCCATGATGCAGTTAAGGGCGTACCTTTACTCCAAGCTTTCCTCAAATGCCTCGAGACTCAAGTGGGGCAACTCAGGACTTCAATCGAAAAAATGCAAAGGAGCAAGATGAAAGACAAACTCTCGAGCCAACCCGAGCACGTGAATTCCATTTAGGTGTTGAGGAGTGAGAAGAAGGTGGACAACCACGTGGAGATGACCAAGGAGAATGAGTGGTGGAGACTTTTGCCGAGGATGATGATTAACCGAGTGAGTAAGTTGAGGTCTCGAAGGGTAAAGCCATTGTTGATGAGGAGATCGGGAAGGAGAAGTCGAAGATGGATGCACGTGAGGCCTTACACAAGACAACCACACCTTATAGGCCACTGGTCCCTTACCTGAGCCGTTTGCAAGATGCGAAGAAGGAGCGACAATTAAAGGACCTTTTCAACATGCTCTCGAAGGTGAACATGAATATCTCATTACTAGACGTTATTAAAAACGTCCCGGCATATGTGCAACTATTCAAGGATCTAGCCTCGAAGAAAGCGGAGATTTGAGGACAATGAGAAAGTCATAATTTTCGAGGTAGCCTCTACTACTATACCTCGGAAAGAGTGCGATCCGGGAGACTTTGTGATGAAGATCACCTCTGGGAATGGTAAGGCGACGACCGGGATGCTTGATTTGGGGGCAGGTATCAATCTCATGCCCTATTCGATTTACAAGCAATTGAGATTGCAAGGGCTCAAACCGACACGAA
This sequence comes from Striga asiatica, assembly GCA_008636005.1. NCBI lineage: Eukaryota > Viridiplantae > Streptophyta > Magnoliopsida > Lamiales > Orobanchaceae > Striga > Striga asiatica. The sequence goes on along the minus strand of BKCP01013625.1, from coordinate 998,767 downwards.
TGTGCCTATAACTAGCGGATCGAACCTTGAGGGAACTGAAGGGCATTATTGAGGATGTGTTGGTCAAAGTTGGGTCTATTGTTGTGCCGGTGGATTTCGTGGTCCTTGACGTGGGAGACGTCCCGAATACCGGGAAAGAGCACACGATCTTGCTTGGGAGACCTTTCATGGCGACGACCAACACGTATATCCATGTCAAGGATGGACGAGTCACCCTTTCGGCTCATGGAGAGACGACTACCTTCACGATGAACAATGTCCAAGAAGCTCCATCCAAAGTTGGCCAATGCTCGTTTGTGGAGGATATCGACAAAGAGGTACATCCCGACTGTCATTCTAATTTTCCTAATAGTAATCGTGTTGTTGAGAAAAAGAAGGTAGTGGGGTCGGGCATGAATGTGAATGATGATTTTGAGGTAAAATTTGAGGAGTTGAGTGGGAAGAATGATGTTGGAGATGGTAATGGTTCGAAACCGGGAAAGAAAGGGTTGAAAAAGAAACCTAAGATTCGTGAGGTGCATTTGGGTAATGATGATGAGTTGAGGAGGAAATTCTCGGTGCCTCCGAAGAGTAAATGGGGAACGTTTTCTTTAACGAGCATGAGGAGTTTGGAGGACGGGAGGCTCGTCAAACCGTGCTCGGTTGACTATGAATTGACGTGAAAGTCGAGCTCGCGACTTTAAACCGAGTGCTTCGTGGGAGGCAACCCACGTTTTTGCTTTTATTCCTTTTTTTTTTTTGTATTTTTCTTTTCTTTTTCCTATTT
>BKCP01013625.1:986341-997960 GCA_008636005.1 Striga asiatica | reverse complement strand
GAAAAAAAAAAGAGAAAAAAAAATGAGTGAATACGAATAAGTATGGTGCTCGTGAGTTAAGTTGAGAGATGGGGGCGAAAATTCCCAAAACTTGCCTAAGTATGGAACATTGTGTACTAATGGAAGGCCAAAGACTACACACTCGCCCGCCAACACAAACTCGCGCTGGGCGAGCAGGTACTCGTGCCGCGACAAGCATCTCGCGCCCATGACTTCCGTCTCGCCAGCGAAGCCGCCCCATGCCCGGGTTCAGCTCAATTCCGCTCGCGCTCCGAAGATAGCTTCGCGCCCTGTGAGTTTGCACTCGCACGCGAGACGCCTCTCGCGCCCAGCGAAACAGCCCCAGCAGCCTGCGACCTTCCCTTCGCCAGCGAGACATGCGCCAAGGCTCAACTTCAGCTCAGGACGTTCGCGCACCCAGCTCAGTTCCGCGCCCTGCCAATGTCGTTTCGCATGCCAAACCATCCTCGCGCCATGCCAATCTCAGCCCGCCAGCCATTGACCACTCGCGCCCCGTGAAGACCCTAGCACCAAGCCTACCTGTCTTCTTCCTCACGCCACCGCCGCCGCCGCCCGCTGCCACCTTCTCCGGCCAACCACCTCCGATCATCGAAATTTTTACATCAACACAAAGCTCTCGTTGGCGCCGACAACATATCCCGTTTTCACATAAAAATTCCGGCGAGAAGGCTTCCGATTTTCCGGCCAAAGTTTTAGATCTACAAATCTACTTCAACCTTCAAATCCAGATTGCCGGTGACTCACTTGGAGTTATCAAAATCCGAAGGCAATCCCGGACTCCTCTCGCCGAGATGCACCTTTTTCCGGCCACCGTCGTCGAATTCGGCTAACTTTTTCGGTGACCATTTTTGCCGGCGAATGAGCACCCACCGAGCTTGCGGTTAGTCTTTTTCGGGCTTTTCATGTTCCATACCATCGTTCCTTCACGCTTTGTATATTTTCTGGCGACCGAAGCTCCATACTTCATCTATCTCTCTTTACAAAACTCCAGCGACCATTTTCTCGGCATTATCTAAGGCACGTCTTGCCGGGCGTGCCAAATGTTTGTGTTGTTGTTGTCGGATTTTAGAGTTTGTAGGTTATTACTTACAGCAAGTGCTGGTAATCGATGCGGTATGATGCACACAAAGAGGAGTTGGCCGTTGTAGCGCCCCATCTGTTCCAGATTATTTATGTAATTATTATTTTTTTTATTTATCCAAATTAATTTATTTATTTTATTTGTCCTCGAAATTGCCTTAATTGTTTATTATTATAGATAAATAATAATGTGTGTAATTAATAATTATTACCAGTTTTATTTTTCGCCTCGTCGAACTGAGCCTCGTATAATTTTCGAGTCGAGCCCGAGAGGGACCAATCGATTTTGGGTATTTTCCGTAATCATTTTGGGACCATTTTTTTTACTAGCCCAATTTGATAAATATTTTTGGCCCATTTGAAGTTAATTAAATTGACTATGTCATTTTAGCATTTTAATTAAGGGCCCAACACAAATTAATATCGTTCTTCATTTCTCTAATTATCTGTTCATTTTGAAATTGCCGACTGAGTCTTCTTCCCCTTTTTATCTCCACGTTCAACTCCAGCGACACTTTCTTAGCAGGTAACGATTTCCCTTATCCCTCCAGCTGAAAACACATATAACTCCATATCTGTGCAGAACCAAATCACTCTCTTCATATATTTTTTTCTTCTCCCGTCGCTTCTTCTTTAATTTTTTTTCCTTTTCCGATCACCCCCTCACCTCCATCATCATCTTCACCTCGTCATCCTCGCCACTCAGCTTTTTCCGGCGAAGCGGAACTCACCAGCACCACCCCCGCTCATCTCCTCCACGCTGAGTTTTCCGGCGAGCTCTCCCGTGCGCGGCTTAACCGGCATGAACGACCACCACCGCGTACCTCCCCCTCGTCACCATCTCCGACGATCCGCCACACTTCCGACAGCACCATCCTCCATCAACCGCGGCTCATCATCAACACCACCGTCGCTCGTCGCTGTCATGAGCACGCAACAGCCGACGTAAACCACCAACAACTCCCTCCGTGAACCACCGCGACCAGCTGAGTAACAGCTCTGTTCCGCCGGCGAACAACCACGCCCCCGAAGCCGTGAAATTTTCTAGCAAGAAGAAGTGGACAGCAAAAATTAATTTCCCATTTTTCTCAAAATATAAGCTTATTTTCATGTCAACTTCGGGTGTTCTGTCGGGCCCCGATAAGCGAGTCGAGCATTAGCAAAAACTGTTTTCGAGAAAGCACGAGAAGAGGAGAAGCCGTTTGTGGCGTCGATTTATTATTTCGAGGTCCCGATCATTTATTTTGAGCTCACCTTCGTCGTCTCGAGAAGAATTTTTGGCCGTCCTTTCGGCGGAACTCCGTTCCCGTCGTTTCGTTCAATTCCTTTAACCGAGCTTATAGTTTCCCGAAGACGGGTAACATTTTCGAACCCTCTCGTTATTCCGGTCATGCTTGTATATGACATTATATATATATATATATACATATATCATGCGTGCTACCGAATCCTTGTTTGAAATCGGATTTCGTTCGATTTGTTTATTTGTTTCGTACATGTTGCTGTGAATTCGTTAGAGCTCTCGTGTTCATGGGTCGAGCCTTGCTGTTGAATATAATCTGATTTCGAGTGTTATTGCTTGTTGCTGTGGTTATGTGTCGTTCTCGATTTATAATCGGCATGTTATATAGGTAATAAGTTGCTTTGGATAGAATTAAAGAGAGTTCATGATTTATCTTGAGAATACTGCTCAGTTGTACTGCTATTATGACCATCAGAAACTGATTATTTAAAGTTGTGATCTTCATAAGAAGTGTCGTATGTTCAGTTGTCTGTATCTGGGCTTTAGAATTTCTGGATTCCGAGTTATATCGAATAAGTTATGATTGTTATAAGAATTTTGTGCGTTCAGTTTTTCCTTTTACCCAGCAGCATAGGTATAGTTAATGTGTGACCTATTTATCGTGTTGTAATGTGCTCGTATGAATTTATGCTCTTCATGAAAGTTATAGTTCTGTTTCTTACCTTTCAAATGGGATAAATTTCGTATTGATATGTACTCTGTAGCTCGAGTTGTGATCTTATGAAATTAGACATGCATGAGATAGGACTTGTCATTTTGGCAGAAATCTGATGTAAATGTTAACTGAGTTTACTCTATTCAAATGATCTTATATGCTTCTGTGTTCTAAATGCAAGTTGTAGAGGCATGCTTTAAGAGTAATTTGAGACTTTAACCATATCATTTGAAGGTCTGTAGCTCGAGTTAAGTGACAAAATCTGAGGTGCTGTCCATATCACATGTTAGTTTTTGACAGGTTTGCTAAATCAAATGTTTTGTGATTAAACTCGTTGATAATGTGATTATTTGCCAATGTGATCTTCAGCAAAGTTGTATACATTGGAGTTGTCTATCATGTGGTTTTTGAATTTCAGCAAAGTTGTATTACTGAGGTCTGGTCAATTCCCTTTTTCCCAGTTTTGGACTGTGACCCAATTTTTAATGTTTGCTGCTTTATCACCTATTAAATGGCCTTATTTGCTTTTAGTGTCTTCATGAGAATTTTAGATACATTCCTTAGGGTTCTAATGCAACTTGATTCATGTTCATATGAGTTGTGTGTTAAAAATTATGTCGGTTTTAAAAATGCTGCACGGGTTAAGTTTTCAAAACTTATGTGATATTTTTGGAAATGTGATTTCCTTGATTTATTGCATGCTTCGATGCTTACGTGAACTTAGTTGGACTAAGTAATTGTCGAATAGTCTTTGATAGAGCCATTTTATTAAATGTAGGTATTTGACGAGTCGAGCTCGCCGCCTACCCTCATTATGTGTTTTATCTCGATTTTACCAGGTGGGTTCATTTATGTTGAATCTATAATTATCGCACTCGTTATTTCGTATAAATTTTTGTTGCAATAGCTTCTGTATGTGTGAGAACCCTAGTCTAAGTGTCCCATCGATAGTGCCTTTGACGAATGCATAATCAGTGGAGGTCACCTGCCCGTTGCATCCGGGAGGTGGACGCCCGAATCCGTGTAGAGCGGAGGGGAAAAACTGGATGCCCCAATCCATGTAGAGCGGCGGGGTAAATCAGCTCCACTGTCTCCTGGATAAGATCCTATGCCCGTTGCATCCGGGGTGGAAATGTTTTCGGTTACATCCTTGCCGATGTCTGGTCGGAAGGTTTGTTGTATGTACATAGGAGGTTTGCAATAGGGCTTTATAGGGAGTTAGATCTGGATTCTATACATACATTATTTATAGTTATGAATCTTTATGCGAGATATACTGTGCGATAATGGTAAGTATAATGGTTTTACTCACCCCCATTGCTTTTCTGTCCTCTTGTTCCTCTTCCTATCTTTTTAGGTTGAGCATGGTTGGTGGCGGCAGCGAGAGACGATCGAGTGGTGGTCGTTGGACTTATGTGTCTTTTGCTTCTGCTGTTATTATCTTGTTGAATCGCTTGTCTTTACTTTGAATTATTATGCTTCCGCTTTAATTACTGTGAACATGTTGGTTGGACCATTGAATTCTTGTTGAAGTATTTGATTAGACTTGAATGGTTTGAGACTTATGAATATTTTGGGTCTTATTTTTGAACTGTTAGTTTTATTCATGTGTAGGTCCTTCTTATCTGATTAAATTGTTTAATTGCTTTTGGTAGTTAAGTAGCGCCCGTCGATTACTAAAGTTTTAAATTGGAATTTCAAAAAATTAACTCTGATTTTTATAAATAAATTCGGTAAATTCTTTAAAATAAAACAGGGAGTTACAGCCGTTTCATGCATGGTGAATTTCATGGAGTGACTCGAGGCCCGATTTTTGAGATTGCATGCATACGTGCGTCTTCGTCGAGTTTGTGAATTCACGGCTATTATCTCTCCCAGACGCATACATGTGGCCCTTGCTTATATCGCTTCATGTGTTCAATGTTCAACCGTTCGGGTGGCTTCGACTTTCGCTCAAGGACCCTTAGATCAGTTGCTCTATTCCTACAAGATGAACGCCATTAGATACACGGTGGTGCACCACCGTGTTGAGTACGCATTTTCTTTTCCCTATTTTCTTTTTCTCTTGTTTCTTTGCTTGTGTTCGTGTTTGTGTGCTTTTTATTTTCGTTCGTTTAATTTATTCCGTTTCATTTCTCGCATGAGCTTGTATGAGTATGTGCTCTATTCCATGCTTTTTGGGTTAAGCAATGAGGACATTGCTTTGTTTTAAGTGTGGGGGAGGGATTTTGTGATTATGCATGTTTAGGCAAGGTTTCTTTGATTTTTGGTGTTTCATTCTTCATGTTTGTCATGTCTTGGACCGGTTTTGTTTGAGTTTTTATGTGTTAGTGTCAAGTCCCCTACATGACGCTTGATGTGAGTTTAAGGGACCAAAATGGTTAAGTGGCTACATAAGTATGTTGATTGGCATCATTATTAACTTTCGTGCTTTATGAACTTGATGATTTGAATGGTACCCTTGAATTGGATGAAAGTTTGTTAAACGTGGGACCCACATGTGAATTCACTTAATTATTTTGTCCCTTGATAGTTCTCGATTGATTGACTTGAGATATGCTTACCTTGTGCTCGATTATCATTGTAAACGTGTTATGCTATTCATTTGTAGTACATCTTGATCGATTATGTGTTATGTAATTACACTCATGATGTACTTTTGTGCCACTCCCTTCGAAAAAAAAAAACGGGGAATAAAATGTGAGCTCGCGAGGAGGTACGGACTAGGCTCCTCTTATCCCGAGCCACCTCGTGGAATGGGAAAATTAGCCCGGGAAACCGGTCTAGGGAACTCGAGTGACCAATCGAGGATAAACCTAGATAAGCATTGTCTAGAAAACCTCGTTCGGAAAAAGAAGCTCACATAATAATAATAAAAAAAAGAAGCAAAAGCAAACAAATAAAAGAATGGGAGTTGGCTTATTGGTTCGTACTTATTGTAATTTACCTGTTTAGTAAACCGCATTGAGCTTTTTGCACGTGTATGTAGAAAAGAGAAGCTTAAATCGAGAAAATCATATGTAGGATGACTTGGGGCGGGTTTTTGTTTTGTATGGATTCATTTTGTGGGGAACATGTTTTCGAATATCGAGTTTGATTCTATAGATTATTGAATGGAAAGGAGAGTCTCATTTTCGCATGATTGATAATTTTGGACCTCTCGATATTTCTTTTCGAACTATTTATTGTTTTCTTTGCTTGAGGACAAGCAAAAAGCTAAGTGTGGGGGAGTTGTTTGTTGTGTTTTTATGTTTATTTTCGTGTGATTTATGTGTTTTAGTTTAGTGTTTTTAGGCTCGTTTTTATGTCAACCGGTCCATTTTCTCGTGTTTTATGTACTTTTGTTCTCGTTTGTGTTTTGGTGTGACATATATATATATATATATGGTCACGCTCCGGTGAGAATGGTTCTCAATGAAAGAAATAAGAATACATTATAGCCATTAGATCGGATGATCTAATAGCTTTAAAAAATGCTTATTTTTCACACTCATTAAGGGTAAGTTGGTAATTATAACACACAGAACCAACTAATAACATGTGGGCCCCACCATAAAACAACACACCCCAATCACGTTAGTCTCTCCCCTCTCTCTCTCACACACGCACACTCTAACACACACAGTCACACACCCAAAAACACATCCGGCCACCACCGTCTCACCACAGCCGCCGTCGGAGTCTTACTCGCACACCGCCGCTAGAGCATCGTTGCCGCCGCCAGCTGGCCTTCGCGCAGAACCACATCCGGCGTCATCCCCGTTGGATGCGCCGTCTTGCCGGACTATCCACACCGACTCTGCCTCGGCACCGCCGACCGAGGTTTTCCCCTACCGGCTTACAACTTTTCCGTCGGCCACCAGTCCAGCGCTGCCGGTCCGTTAGATTTCCGTCGCAGAGGCCGGCAGCTACGTTCGCCACCATGTCCGCGCTTATGACCCACCGCCGCGCATTCCTCTATCTACCCGACCTCCGGTGCTCCCCCACGTCCCGCCACTGACCAACTCCATCTTCCGCCTCCCGCCGGCGTCGTCGACCAACGCAATAACTCAATCGCCTGTAACAACTTGAAGGGTGGTTTTGGGTTTAGTGCAATGGTGAGAGGAAGTCCGCGGTTGTTCGAGGTGACGGTTGTTCATCCTCCCCCGCTCGATGATGTCCGGCACGACCATACCTACTCTTCACTCCGCCATGTCTGCTCGGAAATTAAGGCTGTGAAGATCACAATTTCAGAATTTTGGGGTGGACCTTTTTTGTAAATTAGATAATTCAAATGGACCTAATTGTAAATTAAAGAGTTTTAACTATATTTCAATTTAGCCTATGGGCAAATTTGTAATTGGGAGTTTTAACTATATTTCAATATAGTATATTTGTTTTCAACCAAATAATAATATGAAATTGTTAAATAAAATTATTAAAATACTAGCATATTTTTATAACATAAATAATAAATTATTAAAATCATTTATGTTAATTAGAATAACCAAATGAAATATCTAGTTATTTCAGTTTGGTTGTAATTTGGATTTGCACATAAAATATTCGCACTATAGAATGCACAATACAGTATAAATTATAAAACATGATGTACATTAGTGACTGTCGGACTGCACCATACTGTTAGACCAAATGCACATTAATGGATTCGAGATTGCACATTAGCATAACAGTATATATCGCGCAATGACAAGTTGTTGTGCTAGTGTGCATTTTTCACATATATTAAAAAATTTGGTTATTTTGATTCGATTTGGTATTTATTTACAAAAGATTAAAATAAAAAAAACAAAATAATAGAACCAATAGAACAATATAAAAAATAGTACTTTTATATTTTATTTGTATATGTGTTATTTATTTTAAACAAATAATATTATAAAATATTAAGGAAAACTATAAATATTAATATATTTTTGTCATATGCAATAAGGTTGATTGAAAACATATTATTTTATGCATATGTTGATTGAAAATACAATATTTTATTTTTCTAAACAGTGAAATGCAGTTTTGGATAACCTAATTTCTCCTCCCCAAAAAATCGCCGCCGTCCTCGATCCTTATCCTGCAATCTGAGCGCCTCCTCAGCGGTTGACCGGCTTCGCCGGTGGTCAGCCCTCCACCGTTTCTATCATACCATGTTCGTGCACCTCACTCCAGCGCTAGGGATGGAGGGATTTGGGAGGCTGGGTCTTTCCGTCATCGGACTCTGGCCTTGGTCAACCCCGATTTCTATGGTGGTTCTGAGAGGGGTATGTCGTCGGGGGCTGGGAGTAGCTTGGGTGGCTTGTGGCGTACTGGTCGGACTAGGGTGGTCGGGGCTGAGGCACTTTTCTTGCTCCCGTTTTTTCTCTGCTCGCTGGTGTGAAGTAGGAGAGAAGGCCGGTGCACCAGTCTCGGCTAGTGGTGTTGGCCGGATCTGGTGTAGTGGCGGTGTGGGGTGGCGAGTTTGCTTGTCTTCAGTTGTGACCGGGCCTAGCCGGCGGTCGTGCGTAGCTGCTGATGCTCGGGAGCCTTTCGATCTCCCGTTCCCCTTGTCCTCTGATTCTGGGTTCGGGGGGTACCGGTGTTGCCGGACTCGGCTAGTGGTGTTGGCTGTATTCGAAGCATTGGTGGTGTGGGGAGTGACATTGGTTCTCGGTCGGTGGATAGGCGGGCGGCCTTTGGGTAAGGTTCGAGGCTCGAGTTGCCGTCTCAGCTAGGCTTTAGGCAGTTTCGGGGTCGGTTCTTTAGCTGCGGACCTATCTTGGGTCATCTTAAGTCCACTTGGGTTTGTTAGTCCGAGCTGCTGAGGGAGGATTTTGTTTCTGCTTTGCTTGGCATTTTTAGTTTTTTAGTGTGTCGTTGTTTGTGTCGTTTGTGTCTGTTTATGTCTCGTGTTCGTTATTGTGTTTTAGGTCTGGGCCGGTGGCCTCAGTTAACCCGAGTGTGACTTTATTATCCTGTGGGTACCGTACACTCGGATATTACCCTGTGAAGGCCGTTTTTAGTGTTTTCTTGTGTTTTTTGTGTGTTCCCGAGTATTACCCTATTGGGGTTGGGCTCTAGGCGGTCTTTGACCTGTCCTCCAATTTTATGCAGTTGTTAGCTGGTTGTATTCAGCCGTTGGCTGTTTGTATTCAGCTGGGGGCTGTTCTTTTGCACATTTGTGCGCCTTTATATATAAAATCTCTATCGTTTCGACAAAAAAAAAAAACAGTGAAATGCACATAAAAAAATACCCACTCAATAGACTGCACATTAGAACCGAAATTGTGCACCTTAGTGTTAGACTAGTTGCCTGTTGCAGAATAGTGTATGTCATACTGCACATTAGCGATCGAACTAACAAGTTTAAAATTTTCGGTTTAAAATACTATATCANTAATAATAATAATAGTAATAATAATAATAATAATAATAATAATAATAATAATAATAATAATAATAAACATACTTTTATAATAATAATTAATAGTTTATTTCAACTGTTTATGTTAATTCGATGTACAATTACATCTATTAAAATACAATTTTAAAAAACACATATTTTATATGTGAGTGCACTTTATATACCAGCATGATGCATATTATAAAACAACACGATGCACCGTATAAAACAACATGTTGCACTCAGTTGCCACACTGCACGATTAATATCAACAGCTCCCGCAAAAAATACCGCACTACATAAATCTAAAAAAAAGGGATATATGTAATAGTTTAACATCAATCGCATCATTTATCCACACAATACATAAGCATGCTTATGTACCAAAATGGCAGTAGTTCATTACCAAAACACCAGTACTTCACTTTATACATCATCACGTTACACTTTGTAAATCAACACATTGCACATTACAAAATAATAAGTTGCACTTTATCACGACTAACATATTACACAATAGAGATTGAAACCGACCGACTTGAATTTTTTTCAACCAAAAAATAATATAAAAATATTAGCACATTAAACATAATTTTAATATAAATAACAATTATATCAATTAATTAAGATAATTAAGCTATCCTAACCGAATAAACCAATAAATTAAGTTCATAGTCAATATGATATGGGATAAATGTTCATTTGGTTCAATATGCACAATAGAGGCCGACATTGTGCACCATAGCGTTTGACAAATTGCATATTAATAACTGTTAGATTGAACAATATATTTCATCTACATACATAATAATCCATTTAATAAAAAAATTATATAAAATATCAAATAAAAACATATTAAATAATAATCGCATTTTTTGTAATAAATAATGTAATTTATGTAATTTATTCTGTTTATTTTATGTTAACGGCAAATTAATCCGATTATGTCAATATTTTTCAGTTTGAATTTGTATATCTCATTTTGAATATTTATTTTTTTACTTTAAAAACGCATATCTATACACAATATTGTGCAATTCATTTATCGAAAAAAAAATATTGTATTTATCAGATTTTTAATAGTTTCATATACACATATGCCATTATTTTTTTTTCTAAGTGCACACCTACCCACAATATAGTGCATTTAATGTATCATTGTTGTATATAAATTGATCTTCATTAAATTGTAAATTGTCATCCATAAATAAAAATATATATATAAATTTATTACAAGTTTAGAAATTGTAAAAATAGTCCCTCAAACATACCTAATTTCCTAAAACAAGCCCCTACCCAAAAACACACTCTGTAAATCTCCCGTCACTCATCTCTCCTGTCACTCATCTTAAGGCCACATCTGCCGCTGTCAACCACCGTCCGACGGAGTCGCCATCGGCCCACCACATCTCCGCCATTCTCGTCGCCGCTACATGGACCAAAATCAGCCCCAAATCACATAAATCATAAAAAAAGACATTGTTGAAATACACTAAGCACCGACTGGTAATGTGTTGAAATAGGATCGTCGCGGGCACCTGAACGAGAGGTCGCCTGAGCCTCTGCGTCGTATGCTTTCTCGCCGAAGCCTCCTGCGGAGAAGAAATTGGGAGCGGTGGTGCTTCATGTGAGCTCGACGACGGCCCACGGCTGGAGAGGGGTGGAGGAGTTGGGGTCACAGGCGCGGCATATTCGTTCTCAGACCGGCGGCCGGCGATGATAAGATCGGCGGGATGATTCGTACTCGTCGGATTTTTGCCATAGATTTATGTGTCGCGGCAGATGCGTGGTGGAGGCTCCGGTGGCCGGAAGGTGGGCGAGAACGAATGGATGTTGGCGGAAGGCGGCGGCGATGTGGTGGTCGGCCTGCCGGACTCTGTGTGTGTGTGTGTACTGTGTGAATTTCAGATCGTGAAAATAGAGAGAAGAGATGTTGAGGAGAGAGAAAAATGTGTGGTGAATTGATTTGATGAGTGGGTCCCACTTGATATGTTTATTTACCACCTTACCCTTAATTATTGGTCAAATATATATATTTGACCACAATATGGTCAATAATTACCAGATTACCATTAATGATTTGACCATAGCTTGACTTCATCATCACCATTGATATGGTTGATCCCATGGTCCAAGATCATTCTTATTTCTTCCATTAGGAGTCATTCTCATATGATCCTAACTTTA